>SJYV01035237.1:46020-84492 GCA_006410875.1 Neotragus pygmaeus | reverse complement strand
CATTTGTGGAATTTTCTTTCTTTTTTTTTTTTTATTGTCCAATGGATGTTGTCAATTTGACCTCTGGTTCCTCTGGCTTTTCTAAATCTATCTTGAACATCTGAATGTCCTCAGTTCCTATACTACTGAAGCCCAGCTTGGATAATTTTGAATATTATTTTACTACTGTATGAGATAAGTGCAATTGTGTGGTAGTTTGAACATCCTTTGGCATTGCCTTTCTTTGGAATTGGAATGAATACTGACATATTCCAGTCCTATGATCACTGCTGAATTTTCCTTATTTGTTGATATACTGAGTGCAGCAGTTTAACAGCATCATCTTTTAGAATTTGAAATATTTCTGCTAGAATTCCATTACCTCCACTATCTTTGCTTATAGTGATTCTTCCTAAAGCTTACCTGACTTCACATTCCAGGATGTCTGTCTCTAAGTGAGTGATTCCACCTTCATGGTTATCTAGGTCATTAAAATCATTTTTTTAGTTCTTCTGTGTATGTTACCAACTCAGTAATATTTTCTGCTTTGTTAGATCCATACCATTTCTGTCCTTTATTGTGCCCATCTTTGCATGAAATAATTCCTTGTCATCTCTAATTTTCTCAAAGAGATCTCTAGTCTTTCCCATTTTATTATTTCCTTTATTTCTTTGCCTTGATACTTAGGAAGGCTTTCTTATCTCTCCTTGTTATTCTTTGAAACTCTGCATTCAGTTGAGTATATCTTTCCTTTTCTCTTTTGCCTTTCACTTCACGCCTTGTCTCAGTTATTTGTGAGGCTTCCTCAGACAACTATTTTTGCCTTTTTGCATTTCTTTTTCTTGAGGATGGCTTTAATTACCACATCCTCCCTGGTGGCTGAGAGGTTAAAGCATCTACCTGCAATGCAGAAGACCTGGGTTCGATCCCTGGGTTGGGAACACCCCCTGGAGAAGGAAATGGCAACCTACTCCAGTATTTGTGTCTGGAGAATCCCATGGACGGTGGAGCCTTGTGGGCTACAATCCACAGGGTCACAAAGAGTCAGACATGATTGAGTGACTTCAGTCACTCACCCACTCGTGCAATGTTATAAACCTTTGTCCATAGTTCTTTAGGTACTGGTACCTCTTGGCTTTGTACTTTAGCACTCCATTCCCCTATGATGAAAAAGACAACTTTCTTTTCAGTTTTAGTTCTGGAATGTCTCACAGGTCTTCATAGAACCAGTTAATATCAGCTTCTTCTACGTTAGTTTTGGGGCATAGACTTCAATTACATTAGAATTTGGGGCATAGCCTGTAATATTGAATGACTTGTCTTGGAAATGAGCAGAGATCATTCTGTAATTTTTGAGATTGCACCCAATTACTGCATTTTGGATTCTTTTTTTTGACTATCAGGGCTACTCTATTACTTCTAAGGGATTTTTGCTCACAGTAGTAGATACAATGGTCATCTGAAGTAAATTCACCCATTCATCTCCATTTTAGTTCACTGATTCCTAAAATGTCAATGTTCACTCTTGCCACCTCCTTTTTGGCCACTTCCAATTTACCTTGATTCATGGACCTAACATTTCATGTTCCTCTTCAATACAGTTCTTTATAGCATTTGAGTTTACTTTCACCACTAGACACATCAATAACTGGGCATTATTTCTGCTTTGGCTTAGTCTCTTTATTCCTTCTGAAGCTATTTCTCCACTCTTCTCCAGTAGGTTATGAGCACCTACCAATTTGAGGAATTAATCTTTTAGTATCCTATCTTTTTGCCTTTTCATACTGTTCATGGGATTCATTCTTCCCCTACTGAAATCAATATAATTTCAGATTTGAGAATTTGAAAATCTGAGATTTTCCTTTGATATCTACCAGTTGAAATTTAAGAGGTAAAACTCACAAAACTGTGATGGAGTCCCTATGACTGTGTTTCCTTAGGATTTTTAACTCCTAGTCTCATCAATACTGAACCTTCAGTAATTCATCAATTATAGTTCAGCTTTTCCATCCCTGGTACAAGTCCAGCAATGGATTTTGCTGTGAGTTCCTGCTTCAAAAAGCTGTGTCTAACTGTTTTTGCCAGTTTCTCTCTCCAATCTCGGAAACAATGTCTTCATTTCTGTTATGGATCCAAGAAGTGACATTGATATTTCCGTGTATTCAACTTCATCCTTATTGTTCAGATGGATTGGCAACTCCCAGTCTTCTTAGTATGGAACCAGAAAGGAAGCCACCTCCAAATTTTGCAAAATTATTAATACATTGCAAAACTTACAGCAAAAAATGATATTCTTCTATTATGTTAATAGTCATCTTGCCATTTTGCTTGGATATCAGGGAGAATTTTACAAATATTTAATTATTAAATTAAAAATAAATATAAAAATGATTTAAAATCCCCACATAATTTTTGATCATATTTTAGAAAAGACTTATACCAGAAAAGGAGAAATTGTCATTCAAATTTTAATCACTTGCTGGTTAATATTAAGTGGCACCAAAAAAGTTGAGTGTCAAGATTTACTGGTTTTGTGAAGAGAATTAAAAACACTATTGAATGAAAAAATATTTTACCATTTAGACATTACTAATATTCATCATTTTTATTTAAAAAAGATAAAGGTGTATAAAAAACATGTAAATGCAAATTTAAGACCTAGGTAGTTATGGAGGAAAATACTGTTTAATTAATCTGTTTTGATGATTTTGATTTTGATTTTTCCCTTGTTCCTTTAAATACAGTAAAATATATGTATTCAAGTAAAATAGTTCCTTAAAGTCATGATCTGAATTGGAAAACATTTTATAAAATCATAATAAATTTTTGAAAATATGCATTTTTAATGTATCCTCAAGACTTTTATGATTTTGTTGGTATTCCAGCTAATTATTTTTTTTTAATTGAGAGAAGTTATACCAAAAAAGAAAGTATGGGAATATGTCTTTAAAATATATTTTATAATTACTGCCTATCATGCAATTTTCTTACAATATCATATTTTTGCTAATTACTTTTTAGACACTATCAATTCACTTAGCACAAGGTTGAACTAAGTCAGAATTCCATACTAGAACTTTATTAGTTTCCTCATGGTTTTCAAAGATCAATGAAATTTCAAATTTTACCTAAGGATTCTATATTAAACTTTATGTCATATTAAACTGTAGGCCTGTTGAGTGTCTGCAGCTGACAGTCTCAGAGGCTAATGATTGGTGAGCTGATGCTTTGCAGACAAAGTTTCCTAAGGGTCATGGCATTCTCAGACTAATATCAAAAAGTTAAAATTGCATTTTATTATGCCTGCAGGGAAAAAAAATTATTTTTGGTACATTTTGCTGTTGACCTTGCTTCCGTGGGGATTCACAGGTGTACAGCTCTGCATTGACAGAGGGGGGAAAAAAAAGACATAAGTAAATTGATTTTCCACAGGCCTTTTAGTAACGATATGCTATTTTCTGATTTACACCATTAATTGAAAATTAAGTACTTAATAATAAGTTCCATAACTATTATATCTAAATTTTATTCTGCAACATACAAGGGATGTGAGAAGTTGTTTTATAGATTAAAAGTTTACCAAAGTCAGTAAATATTTCTTTCTTGACTTGACAGAATTTTGACCTTATCTAAAATCCATCTTGGAGTCTAAACAGGGCTATAGAAACTGAAGCATTTTTCTGTTTCATGTGTGTGATTTTCATAACTCTCATTGAAGCTATTTCTGATGGAGAAGTTGTCATTATGTCCTATTTTTTCATATTAAAGTATAAAAAACTCAATGACAGGGAAGAAGTCCTGGATGAGAAAAAAGTTTCTATGTCCTGGAATACCAGGGGGGGAAAAATCAAAAGAAAATGTCTTATTTTTCTCATAGTGCTAAAAATTTCCACATCAAACTTATTTTCAACATTTGACAAGTAATCTCTGATATAACAGGAGAAAAATATGTATGTTACAATTTGTCCACATGTTAATATATGTTCAATATTTGGATACATCCATTTAAATACCCTTCTTATATGTAGGTCTAAAAATTGTCAAAAATGGTGGATTAAGTTTACAACTAAAGACAGATGGGACTTCCCGGGTGGCTCAGTTGGTAAAGAATCTGCCTGAAATGCAAGAGACACGGGTTTGATCCTAGGGTCAGGAAGATTCCCTGGAAAAAGGAATGGCAATCCATTATGTATTCTTGCCTGGAACCTGATGGGGGCTACAGTCCATGGAGTCACAAAAAGTTGGACGTTATTAAGTGACTAATAATTTCCCTTTCAATTATAAAATGCAGACATAATCATTCTTTGCCCCATGATTGAATGTCTCTCGTGTGTACACATGAAGAGGGCACTGAAAACAAAAAGCCATGATTCCGGTGCCAGCTCAGTACTATGTTGTGGTATCTTTAACAGACTTCTTATGATTTCTGAGGCTCAGTATTTTCATCACTAAGATGAAGATAATTCTTATTGTCTGAAATTGCTAAATTAATGAAATAGCATATGTAAAGCACTTAGAAAAAGTGGTAGAAGTTTGGTAAACATTCAATTATTGGTAATTAATAATAATAAAATAGTAAATGATTTCAGGAAAAGTTTGACTTTCAGTCAAATAATATGATAAATCCCTGACATACAAATGAATTCCATTCTGAGAGCATGTCCATAAGTCCAATTTGTTCATAAGTCCAGCAAAGTTAGCCTAGGTCTACAACTAACATGATTGGCTATATAGTACTGTGACGTGATAAGTTTATAATAGATTACAAGCAATAATACATTACAAGCAAGAAAAAATAAAGAAAACATTTTTTTAATCTTTCAGTACAATACCTTGAAAACTAGGGCAGTATAACACAGCATATAGGGGTATGCATCAGTGAAGAGGCAAGAATTACTGACTGGAAGAGAGAGAGGAGACGGGAAATGGTAGAACTGAAGGACTGTTAGCAATAAGAGGCAAAACGCAATCTGCAATTTCACTCATATCTGATATTGATGGCACAGGTCCTTGTTCCCTGCTGAATTCAATTCTATTTACCCCTTGAAATAATGATCCAATTATGTCTGGGTAGTAGGTCTGGGTAGTAGTGCATAATAGATTACATGGTAGCACTGCATTGCATTCTGAACAGCTTCTGCAACCTTTGTGTAACTTTCTACATGTGGGCCCTATGGTTCAAAATCTAACAGTGTCTCCCCAAATAAAGAAAATTCCCTTGCCATTTCCTGACTTGTAAATCTCTTCTTAGCAGTATCATCTACATCAACACTGCTTTTATACTTGCTTCCAGATATCATGGCCTTGAAACAAAGATACTATACTACTGTACTCTACAAGTACTATACAATAAAGTACACAAAAGCACAACCACTTGTAGAAGACGCAAGTACACGACAATATATGCCAAAAACATGAACTAACTTATGTGATTAGATATTCAGACACACATTTGCACCTTTGAGAGTTTGCAATTCAAAGGTTTGTATGTGGAGGATTACTGTATTTACTACAATGTTCTCAGAAATTTTATTAACAACATATAAAATTGGCATCTAAACAGGAGATTATTTATCTCCTAAGGCATTTGAGAGTGTAAATCATAAAGACGTATCTGTTATCTGTTCATTAAAAATAAAACTTTCTCTTTATCTGGTTATTTTGTCTCAAAATAGGTGGTATAATAGCAAGTTGACAGTTATTTTTCTGAAGTCTCCTTGATAGCAATTTATTTCAATTTTCACTAAATTATATTATTTAGACAACAAGAGGAGGCCAGTTGTAGCCACCTTTTGATTTTGCATACAGTTGAATGTTACCATATCTATTTTCTGTGCTTAATAGTAAGAAACACAATTAATTTAATTTTATTATATTAAGCTAACTTTTTCGCATCCATTGCTTTACTCTCAACAGCTATGACGAAAGTATTATTTCTTTAACAATTTTACACATGATGATGGTAAAGTACAGAGAGGCTAAGGAACTTGCATAGGGCTACACAATCAGAAAGTGACTGAGCTCAGATTGAACCAAGGTATTTTGTCTCTGGAATTCTAGATTTTTAACCAATACAAGGTATTGATTCTGGAGGAGGAAATGGCAACCAGTCCAGTATTTTTACCTGGAGAATCCCATGAACAGAAGAGCTTGGCAGGCTACAATTCATGGGGTCACAATGAGTTGGACACAACTGGAGTGACTTAGAACACATGCACACCATATTAATTGAAGGACACAAATGAAATTAAATAATCAGTTTTACAGTATTTCATTTTATTTAATAGTTGCAACTTTATTTTGCATTAATCAAAATTAAATACTTTTAAAAACAGAAGTTATATTATAACTGTAGGTTTCTATGTAACATAGACTTTACTTTCTCAAAATTTTACTTAGAAATATATTTAAATGATATTTTCTTGAAAGGATATTACTTTCAAATAACAGAGCTTACACTACATCTAAATAATTTTGTAATTAATTTATTTATTTTAATTGGAGGCTAATTATTTACAATATTATAGTGATTTTTGCCATTAATTGATGTGAATCAGCCATGGGTATACATGTGTCCCCCATGCTCTACCCGCCTCCCACCACCCACCACATTCCATCCCTCAAGGTCATCCCAGTGCACGGGCCCTGAGTGCCCTGTCTCACACACCAAACCTGGACTGGTGATCTATTTCACTTATGGTAATAAGTTGAAGCTGAAACTCCAATACTTTGGCCACCTGATGCGAAGAGCTGACTCATTGGAAAAGACCCTGATGCTGGGAAAGATTGAGGGCAGGAGAAGGGGACAACAGAGGATGAGATGGTTACATGGCATCATTGACTCAATGGACATGGATTTGGGTGGACTCCGGGAGTTGGTGATGGACAGGGAGGCCTAGCGTGCTATGGTTCATGGGGTCTCAAAGAGTCGGACACGACTAATCTACTGAACTGAACTGAATATACATGTTTCAATACTATTCTCTCAAATCATCCCACTCCTTCTCCCACAGAATCCCAAAATGTGTTCTTTATCTTTGTGTCTCTTTTGCTGTCTCACATATAGGGTCATTGTTACCATCTTTCTAAATTATATATATATATGCATTAGTATGTTGTATTGCTGATTTTCTTTCTGACCTACTTCACTCTGTATAATTGGCTCCAGTTTAATCCACCTCAATAGAACTGATTCAAATGCATTCTTTTTAATAGCTGAGTAATATACCATTGTGTATATGTACCACTGCTTTCTTATCCATTCATTTGTAGAAGGACATATAGGTTGCTTCCATGTCCTAGCTATTATAAACAGTGCTGAAATCAACATCAGGGTACACGTGTCTCTTTCAATTCTGGTTTCCTCAGTGTGTATGCCCAGTAGTGGGATTTCTGGGTCAGATGGCAATTCTATTTACATGTTTTAAGGAACTTCCACACTGTTTTCCATAGTGGCTGTACTAGTTTCTGTTCCCACTAACAGTGTAAGAGGGTTCCCTTTTCTTCACACCCTCTCCAGCATTTATCGTTTGTATATTTTTTGATAGCAGCCATTCTAACCTGCGTGNCATGTTTTAAGGAACTTCCACACTGTTTTCCATAGTGGCTGTACTAGTTTCTGTTCCCACTAACAGTGTAAGAGGGTTCCCTTTTCTTCACACCCTCTCCAGCATTTATCGTTTGTATATTTTTTGATAGCAGCCATTCTAACCTGCGTGAAATGGTACCTCACTGTGGTTTTGATTTGTATTTCCCTGATAATGAGTGATGTTGAGCATCTTTTCATGTGTTTGTTATCTATCTGTATGTCTTCTTTGGAGAAATGTCTCTTTAGTTTTTTGACCCACTTCTTGATTGAGTCATTTATTTTTCTTATATTGAGCTACATGAGCTACTTGTATTGTATAATTTTGAGATTAATTTTTTGTCAGTTGCTTCATTTGCTACTATTGTGTCTCATTCTGAAGGCTGTCTTTTCACCTTGCTTATAATTTCCTTCATTGTGTAAAGCTTTTAAGTTTAATTAGGTCCATCACCCTTATGGCAGAAAGTGAAGAACTAAAGAGCCTCTTGATGAAAGTGAAAGAAGAGAGTGAAAAAGTAAGCTTAAAGCTCAACATTCAGAAAATGAAGATCATGGCATCCAGTCCCATCACTTCATGGCAAATAAATGGGGAAACAGTGGAAACAGTTTCAGAATTTATTTGGGGGGGCTCCAAAATCACTGCAGATGGTGAATGCAGCCATGAAATTAAAAGATGCTTACTCCTTGGAAGGAAAGTTATGACCAACCTAGATTGCATATTAAAAAGCAAAGACATTACTTTGCCAACAAAGATCTGTCTAGTCAAGGCTATAGTTTTTCCAGTAGTCATGTATGGATGTGAGAGTTGAACTATAAAAAAAGCTGAACACAGAAGAATTGATGCACTTGAACTGTGGTGTTGGAGAAGACTCTTGAGAGTCCCTTGGACTTCAAGGAGATCCAACCAGTCCATCCTAAAGGAGATCAGTCCTGGATGTTCTTTGGAAGTACTGATGTTGAAGCTGTAACTCCAATACTTCGGCCATCTAATGCAGAGAGGTGACTCATTCGAAAAGATCCTGATACTGGGAAAGATTGAGGTCAGGAGGAGAGGGGGACAACAGAGAATGAGATTGTTGGATGGCATCACTGACACAATGTACATGGATTTGGGTGGACTCCAGGAGTTGGTGACTGACAGGGAGGCCTGGCATGTTGCATTTCATGGTGTCACAAGGAGTCCAACATGACTGAGCAACTGAACTTGTTTTATTTTTGCTTTCATCTCCATTACTTTGGAAGGTGAGTCATAGAGGATCATGCTGTGATTTATGTCAGAGTGTTTTGCCTATTTNCTGGCATGTTGCATTTCATGGTGTCACAAGGAGTCCAACATGACTGAGCAACTGAACTTGTTTTATTTTTGCTTTCATCTCCATTACTTTGGAAGGTGAGTCATAGAGGATCATGCTGTGATTTATGTCAGAGTGTTTTGCCTATTTTTTTCCTCTAGGAGTTTTATAGTTTCTGGTCTTAAATTTAGATCTTTAATCCATTTTGAGTTTATTTTTGTGTATGGTGTTAGAAAGTGTTCTAATTTCATTCTTTTACAAGTGGTTGGCCAGTTTTCCCAGCACCACTTGTTAAAGAGATTTTTTTCTCCATTGTATATACTTGTATCCTTTGTCAAAGATAAGGGGTCCATAGGCACATGGATTTATCTCTGAGTTTCCTGTTTTATTCCATTGATCTATATTTCTGTCTTTGTGCCAGTACCTTACTGTCTTAATGGCTGTAACTTTGTAGTATAGTCTGAACTCAGGCAGGTTGATTCCTCCAGTTCCATTCTTCTTTCTCAAGATTCTTTGGCTATTCAAGGTGGTGTTTTTTTTTTTTTTTTTTTGGATTTTCATACAAATTGTGAGATTATTTGTTCTAGTTCTCTGAAAAATGCCATTGATAACTTGATACTGATTGCATTGAATTTATAGATTCCTTTCGGTAGTATACTCATTTTCACTGTATTTATTCTTCTGATCCATGAACATGGTATATTTCTCCATCTACTTGTGTCATCTTTGATTTCTTTCAGCAGTGTTTTATAGTTTTCTATATACAAGTCTTTTGTTTCTTTAGGTAGATTTATTCTTAAGTATTTTATTCCTTTTTAGCAATGGTAAATGGGATTGTTTACTTAATTTCTCTTTCTATTTTCTCATTGTTAGTGTGTCAGAATGCAAGGGATTTCTGTGTGTTAATTGTATATCCTGCAAATTTACTACACTCCTCGATTAGTTCTAGTAATATTCTAGTGGTGTCTTTAGGGCTTTCTATGTAGAAGATCATGTCATCTGCAAACAGTTAGATTTTTGCTTCTTCTTTTTAAATCTGGATTCCTTTTATTTCTTTCTCTTCTCTGATTGCTGTGGCTAAAGCTTCCCCAACTATGTTGAATAGTAGTGGTGAGAGTGGGCACCCTTGTCTTGTTCCTGACTTTAGAGGGAGTGCTTTCAATTTTTTACCATTGAGAAAAATGTTTGTTGTGGGTTTATCATATATGGCTTTTATTATGTTGAGGTATGTTCCTTCTATCCCTGATTTCTGAAGAGTTTTTATTATAAATGGATGTTAAATTTTGTTGGAGGCTTTCTCTGCATCTATTGAGATAACCATATGGTTTTCATCTTTCAATTTGTTATGTGGTGTATCACATTGATTTATTTCTGAATATTGAAGACTCCTTGCATCCCTGGATAAAGCCCACTTGGTCATAGTGTATGATCTTTNAGGCTTTCTCTGCATCTATTGAGATAACCATATGGTTTTTATCTTTCAATTTGTTATGTGGTGTATCACGTTGATTTATTTCTGAATATTGAAGACTCCTTGCATCCCTGGATAAAGCCCACTTGGTCATAGTGTATGATCTTTTTAATATGTTTTTGGATTCTGTTTTCTAGGATCTTGTTGAAAATTTTTGCATCTATGTTCATCAGTGATATTGGCCTGTAGTTTTCTTTTGTTCTGGCATATTTGTCTGGTTTTGGTATGAAAGTGATGGCAGCCTAATAGAATGAGTTTGGGAATTTACATTCCTCTGCAGTTTTTTGGAAGAGTTTGAGTAGGATAGATGTCAGCGCTTCTCTAAATTTTTGGTACAATTACATATAAAGCCATCTGGTCCTGGACTTTTGTTTATTGGAAGATTTTTCATTACAGTTTCAATTTCCGTGTTTTAGGGTCTGTAAAAGTTTTCTATTTCTTTCTGGTTCAGTTTTGGAAAGTGATACTTTTCTAAGAATTCGTCCATTTTTTCCCAAGTTGTCCATTTTATTGGCATGTAGTGTTTGATAGTAGTCTCTTATGATCCTTTGTATTTCTGTGTTGTCTGTTGTGATTTCTCCTTTTTCATTTCTAATTTTGTTGAATTGATTCTTCTCTCTTTTTTTCTTGATGAGGCTGGCTTATGGTTTGTGTATTTTAGTTAACTTCTCAAGGAACCAGCTTTTTGTTTTGTTGATTTTTGCTATAGTTTCTTTTTAATTTATTTCCCCCCTAATTTTAATGATTTCTTTCTTTCTACTAACTGTGGGCTTCTCCATTTCTTCTTTTTCTAATTGCTTTAGGTGTAAAGTTAGGTTATTTATTTCATGTTTCTCTTGTTTCTTGAAGTAAGCTTGTAATACTATGAACCTACCCCTTAGAACTGTTTTTACTGAATCCCATAGGTTTTGGGTTATCATGTTTTCAGTTTCATTTGTTTCTAGGCCTATTTTGATTTCTTTTTGATTTCTTCTGTGATTTGTTGCTTTTTCAGAAGTGTGATGTTTAGCCTCCATATATTTGTAATTTTAATAGTTTGTTTCCCTGTAGTTGACATTTAATCTTACCACATTGTGATCAGAAAATATGTTTGAAACGATTTCAAAAAAATTTTTTTTTGAATTTTCCAAGGCTAGATTTACAGCCCAGGATGTGATTTATTCTGGAGAATGTTCTGTGTGCTCTTGAGAAAAAGATGAAATTTATTGCTTTGTGATGAAATGTCCTATAGATAGCAATTAGGTCTTAATGGTCCATTGTATCATTTAAAGTTTATGTTTCTTTGCTAATTTTCTGTTTAGTTGATCTATCTGTAGGCATGAGTGAGGTATTAAAGTCTCCCACTATTATTTTGTTACTGTTAATTTCTCCTTTCATATTTGTTGGCATTTGCATTTCACATTGCTGTGCTCCTATGTTGGGTGCAAATATGTTTATAATTTTTGCATCTTCTTCTTGGATTGTTACATCTTCTTTGTGGATTGATCCTTTCATCACAATGTAGTGTTTTTCTTTGTCTCTTTTCACGGCCTTTATTTCAAAATCTATTTTACCTGATATGAGTATTGCTATTCCAGCTTTCTTTTGTCTTCATTTGCATGAAATATCTTTTTCCAGCCCTTCACTTTCAGTCTGTATGTATCCCTTGAGGGGTTTGAGGTGGGTTTCTTGTAGACAGCATATATAGGGGTCTTGTTTTTGTATCCAATCAGCCAGTTTTTGTCTTTTGATTGGGGCATTCAACCCATTTACATTTAAGGTAATTAATAAGTATGATTCTATTGTCACTTTATTTGTTGCTTTGGGTTTGAGTTTATAAACCTTTTCTGTGTTTCCTGTCAAGAGAAAATCCTTTAGCATTTTTTGAAGAGCTGGTTTGGTGGTGCTGAATTCTCTTAGCTTTTGCTTATCTGTAAAGCTTTTGATTTATTCTTCATATTTGAATGAGGTCTTTGCTGGGTATAGTAATCTGGGCTATAGCTTTTTCTCTTTCAACAGTTTAAGTATATCCTGCCATTTCCTTCTGGCCTGAAGAGTTTCTATTGCAAGATCAGCTGTTATCCTCATGGGAATCCCCTTGTGTGTTATTTGTTTCTTTTCCCTTGTTGCTTTTAATATTTTCTCTTTGTGTTTGATCTTCATTAATTTGATTAATATGTGTCTTAGGGTGTTTCGCCTTGGGTTTATCCTGTTTGGAACTCTCTGGGTTTCTTGGACTTGGGTGACTATTTCCTTCCCCATTTTAGGGACGTTTTCAATTATTATCTCTTCAAGTATTTTCTCATGGCCTTTCTTTTTGTGTTCTTCTGGGACTCATATGATTCAAATGTTGGTGTGTTTTAACATTATTAGGGTTAACAAGGTCTCTGAGCTTATCCTCACTTCATTTTATTCTTTTTTTTTCTTTTTTCCTCTCTGCTTCATTTATTTCCACCACTCTATCTTCCACGTCACATATCCTATCTTCTGTCTCAGTTATTCTACTGTTCATTCCTTCCAGAATGCCTTTGATCTCAGTTATTGCTTTATTCATTATTGATTGACTCTTTTATTTCTTCTGGTCCTTGTTAAACATTCATTGCTTCATTTCAATCTTTGTCTCTAGTCTATTTATCTGTAACTTCATTTTGTTTTCAAGATTTTAGATCATCTTTACTATCATTATTTTGAGTTCTTTTTCAGTAGACTCCCTATCTCCTCCTCTTTTGTTTGATTTGGTGGGCATTTATCATGTCTCTTTATTGTTGAATATTTATCTGCTAGTTGATTTTGTTCATATTGTTGTGTTTAGTATGCCCTTTCTGTAGGCTGGAAGTTTGTGGCTCCTTTTTATTGTGGAGATTGCTCCCTGTGGGTGGGGTTGGACTAGTGGCTTGTCAAAGTTTCCTGGTTAGCAAAGCTTGTGTCTGTGTTCTGCTGGAGGGGTCTCTTCTCTCTGGAGTGTAATGAAGTTTCCAGTAGTGAATTTAGAGGTGTCTATGGGTTTTGTGTGACTTCAGGCTGCCTGTATATTAATGCTCAGGGCTGTGTTCTTGCGTTGCTGGAGAATTAGCATGGTATGTCTTGCTCTGGAACTTGTTGATTCTTGGGTGGAACTTACTTTCAGTGTAGGCATGGAGGCTTTTGGATGAGCTTTTGTTGATTAACGTTCCCTGGAGTCAGGAGTCATTTGGCATTTTCAACTTTTGGATCTAAGCTTCCTGCCTCTGGCTTTTAGTCTTATTCTTACAATATCCTTAAGACTTCTCCATCTATACAGTATTGATGATAAAACATCTGTGTTAATGGTGAAAAGATTCTCCACAGTGAGGAACACCCAGAGAGATTCACAGAGTTACATGCAAAAGAGAAGAGGGAGGAGGGAGATAGAAGTGACCAGGAGGAGAAAGGGGAATCAAAAGGGGAGAGACCAATCTAGCCAGTAATCAGTTTCCTAAGTGTTCTCCACAGCCTGGAACACCCAGAGAGATACACAGAGTTAAGTAGAGAGGAAAAGGGGGAGAGAGGATATAGAGGTAATCTGGAGGAGAAAAAGGAAGGTCAAAAGGGGAGAGAGCAATCAAGCCAGTAGTCACGCCCCTAAGTAAAAATGGGTACTGAAGATTAGATTCTTAATGGTACAAAATTGATAACAAGTATCAAAAAGCAAAGATTAAAAATCTAGAGTAGAGGNTGTCACATATCCTATCTTCTGTCTCAGTTATTCTACTGTTCATTCCTTCCAGAATGCCTTTGATCTCAGTTATTGCTTTATTCATTATTGATTGACTCTTTTATTTCTTCTGGTCCTTGTTAAACATTCATTGCTTCATTTCAATCTTTGTCTCTAGTCTATTTATCTGTAACTTCATTTTGTTTTCAAGATTTTAGATCATCTTTACTATCATTATTTTGAGTTCTTTTTCAGTAGACTCCCTATCTCCTCCTCTTTTGTTTGATTTGGTGGGCATTTATCATGTCTCTTTATTGTTGAATATTTATCTGCTAGTTGATTTTGTTCATATTGTTGTGTTTAGTATGCCCTTTCTGTAGGCTGGAAGTTTGTGGCTCCTTTTTATTGTGGAGATTGCTCCCTGTGGGTGGGGTTGGACTAGTGGCTTGTCAAAGTTTCCTGGTTAGCAAAGCTTGTGTCTGTGTTCTGCTGGAGGGGTCTCTTCTCTCTGGAGTGTAATGAAGTTTCCAGTAGTGAATTTAGAGGTGTCTATGGGTTTTGTGTGACTTCAGGCTGCCTGTATATTAATGCTCAGGGCTGTGTTCTTGCGTTGCTGGAGAATTAGCATGGTATGTCTTGCTCTGGAACTTGTTGATTCTTGGGTGGAACTTACTTTCAGTGTAGGCATGGAGGCTTTTGGATGAGCTTTTGTTGATTAACGTTCCCTGGAGTCAGGAGTCATTTGGCATTTTCAACTTTTGGATCTAAGCTTCCTGCCTCTGGCTTTTAGTCTTATTCTTACAATATCCTTAAGACTTCTCCATCTATACAGTATTGATGATAAAACATCTGTGTTAATGGTGAAAAGATTCTCCACAGTGAGGAACACCCAGAGAGATTCACAGAGTTACATGCAAAAGAGAAGAGGGAGGAGGGAGATAGAAGTGACCAGGAGGAGAAAGGGGAATCAAAAGGGGAGAGACCAATCTAGCCAGTAATCAGTTTCCTAAGTGTTCTCCACAGCCTGGAACACCCAGAGAGATACACAGAGTTAAGTAGAGAGGAAAAGGGGGAGAGAGGATATAGAGGTAATCTGGAGGAGAAAAAGGAAGGTCAAAAGGGGAGAGAGCAATCAAGCCAGTAGTCACGCCCCTAAGTAAAAATGGGTACTGAAGATTAGATTCTTAATGGTACAAAATTGATAACAAGTATCAAAAAGCAAAGATTAAAAATCTAGAGTAGAGGTTGCTGCTGCTGCTGCTGCTAAGTCACTTCAGTCGTGTCTGACTCTGTGTGACCCCATAGACGGCAGCCCACCAGGATCTCACATGCCTGGGATTCTCCAGGAAAGAACACTGGAGCGGGTGGCCATTTCCTTCTCCAATGCATCAAAGTGAAAAGGGAAAGTGAAGTTGCTCAGTCGTGTCCGACTCTTAGCGACCCCATGGACTGCAGCCCACCAGGCTCCTCAAACCATGGGATTCTCCAGGCAAGAGTACTGGAGTGGAGTGCCATTAGACTGTCAAAAACACAAAATTAAAATTATAAAACAAAATTAATCACAAAAGTTATTATATATATATATATATATATATGAAATTTGTTTTAAAAACAGGGTCTTTCTTTTTGCAAGATAATACAAGGTTATAAAAATAAAAATTAAAAGAATAATAAAGAAATGGACTTTTGTAAAAAAATAATTAAAAAGTGATAATAGTAAAAATATATCTAGCAATTTCTCTGGAGCTGTTGAGGGCAGTGTGGGGTCAGTTCAGTTTCAGATAACTCCTTGTTACAGCTTATACTTCTTCTCAAGGTCTATAGGCCCCTTCCAATGGTTAGTCAATGCTAACTACAGGGTTTTAATCTGTTGCACCTGTCATTTCCAGAGCAATTCCCTCTTGTTTATTTTGGCTTTCTCTGTTTTCAAGTCTCTTCAGTGTCTAATTTCTGCCTTGACACAAGGGGGTGAAGGTGGTTACTTAGTTAGGCTTATTTCTTCAATTGTGTTGTGGGGAGGGAGGAACACTGCAAACAAATATTAATGGTGTGTGTGGGGAGTGCTTGCAGTGTATGGACCACACTGGTTTTTTCCTAGCTCATTGGTGCCATGTGCTTTTCCACTCTACACTGCTCGGGCTCCAGGTTTCTCTGCAGGGGATCTGTCCAAAGCGGGCCCTGCATTTCGTGCACTCCCCAGGTCTAAGCTGCTCAGTTTCAGTTCCTCAAGTAGTCCACAAAGACACAGACTCAGTCGGTGTGCGTTTTGTGCCCTTCCCAGGTCCGAGCAGCTCAGGAGACCAGGTGCTTGGCAAGCACACTGTCCCAGGTGGTCTGTACATCTTAATCACCTCCTCAGTCCCAGTCACCTGGTTTTCTGGGTTCCCCACTAGAGCACCATCTCAGGTGTGCCATGTGTCTTCTCTGGGGAGCTGATCTCTGGCTATGACTCTCCTGGAAGATGTCAACCATCCAGGATCCCAGGAAGACATGGTTAGCAATTGGGAGTCTGCTCAGTTTGGTTGAGGATGCCATCTCCGGGGCCAGGATTGCCCCTATTCTTCTGGCTCTGGCTGTTGTCTGCCTGCCTCTCTGCCTTCAGTGGGGGATGGACCAGTCCACAGCCATCCAGCTCTCCTTAGGTATTCACTCAATCCTTTGTTCTGTGAGTGGGTCAGGCTGCACCTTAAGTTAGAGCTTTTGGGGGGAAAGTTCTCTCTCTCTCTCTTTTATATTTTTCTTTTTTTTTAATATACAAAAGTTAACTGTTTTAATAAATAGAAATTTAAATTCTCTTTCTGGGTATCCCACAGTTTGGGTTGCTGTCTCACATTAGTTCTCTCAGATTGTCCTCAGAGCATTCAGGCCTGATCCTTACTCTAAACATGCAATCCACACCTCCCTGTCCAGCCTCACTCACTAGTAGCAGGGGTGAGCATCTGGGCTACTTCTCCACTAGGAGTTGAGGTTAGCCACCTATTCTGTGAGTTTTTGTTTTTGTTTTCCTTTTCCTTTCCTCCTTTTATGTTGCCCTCTGATATTACAAAACTCCCCACAGATCCGCTGGTGAGAGGGTTTCCTGCTATTTGGAAACTTCTTCTCCTTCATGACTCCCTCCCCAAGACAGGTCTCCATCCCTAATTATTTTGTCTCTCTTTTTGTCTCTTATATTTTTCCCTACTTCTTTTTGAAGAGAATGTGCTGCCCTTTCTGGGTGCCTGGTGTCTTCTGCTAGCATTCAAAAGTTGTTTTGTGGAAGTTGCTCAGAATTCAAATGATCTTTTGATGAATTTGTGGGGGAGACAGTGTTCTCCCTTTCCTCTTCCTCTGCCATCTTCTATATCTAAATAATTTAACTGTCAATTAGTCAATATTCTCTAAAACATAATAGCTATATTACTCACAGTTTGAAAATAGGTGGTGTGGTGTTATAATGGTGTCTGTAAATGTACTTTTTGTTTACTTGACAATTTTTATTTATGAAATTAGACAGTAGCATAAACCCTTTAATGACATTTGACCAAAATAATATCTAATGTTCTTTGTATATTAATTCCATAAAGGCTACTTTATCTTTAAATAATTTAATTTCTACCTTGTCAATATTGTCAATATTCTCAATAATGCAATACTTCCATATTTATATTAAATTATATGATGAGAGTTAATACTTAACACTTGATCCCTTCAATTCTCACAATATGTATTTTAAATTTGCTTTTTTTTTTTTTTTTTTGCTTACTGGGCACTGTCTTATATGATTGGACTAAGGCATGGGCTGTAGGAAAGGATTTAAACTAATTCTAATGACTTTAAATATATTAACTATCTCTTAACCTCAGGCTTCTATGAAGTCCCTGTTTCCTAGAACAGAAAGTATTTTTTTTTTCTTCTTGTAATGCTTAACAACTTCTGTTATAACTGTCCATTTATTGTTCTTTTAAAATTTATTTATTTTAAATGAAATAAAGGTGACTATTTCTAATGACAAAAGGTACAATTCACAAAGAAGATACACTTTATATCAGAAACATGAAGCAAAAATGAAAAGAAGAATAAGAGAAAAGAAAATAACATAGAGTCATAGTGAAACATATTAACATTTTTCTGAGAATATTTTATCAATTGCATAAAAAATAAGAATAGGAGCATCTTGAATGATGTAATTAATAATTAGTGGCATAATTAATCAATAATTATGGAACTTATTGACAAATAATGACATAATAAATAATTCAATATAGCAGGTTTATAATTAATTTCTATTAATCATATCTACACAAATATATTTAAGATGTTATATCTCACAAATTGTTATTGAATATCCATGAGATATTTAGAAAAGCTGGCAAAAATATAAAAATTACAAAATTTCAAAAAGTGGAATTATTTTACTTGTATGTGACCCAGTTATACATATACACATATATTATTTTTGAATATATTTTCCATTATAGGTTATTACAAGATACTGACTATTGTTCCCTGGGGTGTACAGTAAACCTTTGTTGTGTTTTGCATATATATTTTATTTCATTATAAATTTAGTATGCTATTCATATAAGTCAAACAAGTAAAATTCAAGTGTCATAAAGTTTTTAGTTAGGCAAAAATCCATAAGTATTATAAAATATATATATTGCACATATTATTTACTTATATTTATGCATCAGTACATGGACCAAGAACTTCTAGATGTTCAAGCTGGATTTAGTAAAGGAGGAGGAACCAGAGACCAAATTGCCAACATCTGCTGGATCAAACAAAAAGCAAGAGAATTCCAGAAGAAAAAAAAAAAATCTACTTCTGCTTCATTGACTACACTAAAACTTTCGACCATGTGTATCACAACAAATTGTGGACAATTCTTAAAGATATGGGAATATCAGACCACCTTACCTGCCTCCTGAGAAATCTGTATGCAGGTAAGAAGCAACAGTAGAACTGAATATGTAACAATAGAGTGGTTCAAATTTGGGAGAGGAGTACATCAAGGCTGTATATTGTCACCCTGCTAATTTAAGTTACATGCAGAATACATCATGTGAAATGCTGGGCTTAAATGAAGAGAAAGCTGAAAACAAGTTTACCAGGAGAAATATCAAGAGCCTCAGATATGACACCACCCTTAAAGCAGAAAGTGAATAGAAACTAAAAAGATTGCTGATGAAAGTGAAAAAGGAGAGTGAAAAAATTGCCTTAGATCATAGCATCCAATCCCATCACTTCATGTTAAATAGATAGGGAAACAATGGAAACAGTTATAGAAATTATTTTCTTGGGCTCCAAAATCACTGCAGATGGTGACTGTAGCCATGAAATTAAAAGACACTTACTCCTTGGAAGAAAAGTTATGACAAACCTAGACAGTATATTAGAAAGCAGAGACATTACTTTGCTGACAAATGTCCATCTAGTCAAAGATATGGTTTTTCCAGTAGTGATGTATGAATGTGAGTTGGGCCATAAAGAAAATTGAGCACCAAAGAAATGATGTTTTTATACTGTGGTGTTGGAGAAGACTCTTGAGAGTCCTTTGAACTGCAAGGAGATCAAAGCAGTCAATGTGAAAGAAAATCAATACTGCATATTCACTGGAAGGACTGATGCTTAAGCTGAAGCTCCAACACTTTGGCCATCTGATGTGAAGAGCCAACTCCTTAAAAAAGAACCTGATGCTGGGAAAGACTGAAAACAAGAGTAGAAAGGGATGACAGAGGATATCATTCTCTAGTGGATGGCATCACGAACTCAATGGACATGAGTTTGAGCAAACTCAAGGAGATAGTGAAGGGCAGGGAATCCAGGCATGCTGCAATCCATGGTGCTGCAAAGTGTTGGACACAACTGAGCAACTGAACAATAATGTATACAAAACTTTTCTACTATGTTTGACACAGGCTTGAGAAAGAACATCAAAAAAGAAAAAAAGTAGCAGAGAAGGAGAAATATAAACTAAATGAAATGGGAGCACTGAAGATGAAATAGAAAATGTGAAAAAAAAACTAGATAAAAGAAAAAGATACTCATACAATCCCATTATTTTTAAACATGGCAGCACATTAGAGACATATCTGGAGTTCTGGCAAAATGAAAAAGGAATACTTGAGCATTTATATTTTTCAAAAAATTCCAAGGTAATTCTGATAAGCATATGTGTTTTAAAAAGTGATTTCAGGTTTTTCTATAAAATGATAGCTTTGGTGATATACAATTCTATTATGTTTTGTTGTTACTGATCATCTATCAGTTTTCACAATCAATAGCCAGATAAAAAAATTAAAGATAATTATAATTGCAATCCATAATAGGAATATGATTACTCTAACAATATACAATAGTTATATAAAATTTGGTGGGTCAAGCAGAATGATGTGGCAAGTGGAAATGCACACGTGCACAAATTTTCATCTGTTTAGCCAGTCTGTGCTGCTTGGTTGGTAAATTTAATCAATTTACATTTAGGGCAATTATTGATATATATGGGGCTTCCCTAGTGGCACAGTGGTAAAGAATCCACCTACAATGCATGAGACACAGGTGATGCCAGTTCGATCCCTGGATCAGGATGATTCCCTGGAAGAGGAAATAGCAACTCACTATAGTATTCTTGCTGGGATAATCCCATGGGCAGAAGAACCTGGCAAACGGCAGTTCATGGGGTCCCATGGAGTCATAAAGAGTCAGGCACAATTGAGCAACTGAACATGCATGCATGCATTGATATAAATATATATATATATATANTGCATATATATATATATATGAGCTTCCCTGGTAGCTCAGCTGATAAAAAATGTGCTTTCATTTGGTAAAGAATCTGCCCGCAATGTGGGAGACCTGGGCTTGATCCTGGATTGGGAAGATCTCCTGGAGGAGGGTATAGCAACCCCTCCAGTATTCTTCCCTGGAGAATCCCATGGAGAGAGCAGCCTGGTGAGCTACAGTTCATGGGGGCCCAAAGAGTTGGACACAACTGAGCAACTAAGTACAACATACAGCACACAATTCTAATATCATTTTCATAATTGTTTTGGGTTTATTTTCTGTAGGCAGGGTTTTTCCTTCTCTTGTTTCTTGCCTAAAGAAGTTCTTTAGCATTTACTGGTTTGGTGGTACTAAATTCTCTTAACTTCTGCTTGTGTGGAAAGCTTATGATTTCTTCATCAAATTTTGATTCCTGCTGGCTAGAGGATTCTTGGTTGTAGTTTTTTCCCTTTCATCACTTTAAATATGTCATGCTATTCCCATCTCTCTTGTAGGGTTTCTGCTGAAAAATCATCTGATACTCTGACAGGAGTTCCCTTCTATCTTATTTGTCATTTTTCATTTGTTGCTTTTAATTTTTTGTCAGCTTGATTACTATGTGTCTAGGTGTGTTCCTCCTTGGGTTTATTCTGCCGGGGATTCTCTGTGATTCCTGTACTTGGTTGATTATTTCCTTTCCCATATTAGGAGAGTTTTCAGCTATTGTCCCTTCAAATATTTTCTCAAGTCACTTCTCTCTCTTTTCTCCTTCTGGGACACGTATAATGCAAATGTTCATGTGTTTAATATTGTCTCAGAAGTCTTTTAGGCTGTCTTCAATTCTTTTCATTCTTTTTCCTATATCCCGTTCTGAGGCAGTGATTGCCACAATTCTGTCCTAGTGCTTCTGCTTTAGTTATTCTGGTGTGGATTCTTTCCAGCCTATTATTCATCTCTGTTTGTTTGTTCTTTAGTACTTGAAGGTCTTTGGTAAACATCTCTTGCATCTTTTCATCTTTGCTTCCATTCTTTTTCCAAAATCATGAGTCATATTCACTATCACTATTTTGAATTCTTTTTCTGGAGAGTTGCCAAACTCCACTTCATATAGTTGTTTCTCTGGGATTTTATCTTGTTCCTTCATCTGGGACCTAGCTTACTGCTTTTTCATGCTGACTGACTTTCTGTAATGTGGTTTTGTTTTAGTCACTTTGGGATTGTGGTTCTTCTAGCTTCTTTTATCTGCCTTCTTATGGAAGAGGCTAAGAGGCTTGTGTAAGTCCCTTTCTGATTGGAGGGACTGGTTGTGGGGAAAACTGGGTCTTGTTCAGGTGGGCAGGACCGTTTTCACCTTTAATCCAATTATCTGCTGATAGGCGGGATTGGGATCCCTCCCTGGTAGTTTTTTGATCTGAGGATACCCAGCACTTGTGTCTATGGTAGGGTTAATGGTAGGGTTATTGTAGCTTATGGTAGGTTAACCTTATGGTAGGGTTAACTCTCCAAGAGAGTTTACACTGAAGGGGACATTCCCAGATAGCTGCTGCCAATCCCCCATCTCTTTGGTGAGCCCCTGCTGATCTAGGTCTTCACAGGAAACCCTCCAACACTAGCAGGTAGTTTTGGTTCAATTTCCTGTGGAGACATTTTCCCTTTCCTCTGAATCTTGGTGTACACGAGGTTTTGTTTGTGCCTTCCAAGACTGCAGTCTCCATTTCCCTTAGTCCTGTGGAAGTCTTATAATTAAATCCCACTGGCCCGTAAGGTCAGATTACCTGAGGATTCCTAGGTTCCCAGGCTGGGAAGCCCAACATGGGGTTGTGAACCTTCAAACGTGTGGGAGAAATTCTTTGGTGTTTTTGTTCTCCAGTTTGTGGGTCATACATTCTGGGGATTTGTGAGAAGTGACAGTATCCTGTTATGNCCCGTAAGGTCAGATTACCTGAGGATTCCTAGGTTCCCAGGCTGGGAAGCCCAACATGGGGTTGTGAACCTTCAAACGTGTGGGAGAAATTCTTTGGTGTTTTTGTTCTCCAGTTTGTGGGTCATACATTCTGGGGATTTGTGAGAAGTGACAGTATCCTGTTATGCCCACTTACAATCTTCTTCTTTGCCTTTGGATATGGGATCTTTTTTTTTTTTTTTTTTTTTTACTGGGTTCCAGCATTCTCCTATAGATGGTTATCCAACAACTAGTTGTGATTTTGGTGCTCTCACAGGAGGGGATGAGTGCTCATCCTTCTACTCTGCCATCTTGAACTGAATCATCCCCTATAATTGCTTATTTATTATTTATAAACAGAATAGTTACTGACCACCCCTTATCTTGCTTGTAGTGTTGCATAACACTAACCAGATATCCACAATCTTTGCTCTTATGTTATTAAGTATACATTTTCTTATTATGTATTTCCCTGTATAATAAATTTTCATAACTAACCTCGCATTAATTTGCTCCTCAATAAAGCTTATTGAGAACCTAATATGTACTAGGCACAGTGAAACACTGTGGGAATAAACAGAAAAAAATTAAACACCAATTTCTTCTAAGGAACATTCAGCCATATGTACTAAGAGCTATAAAGAATGAGCTAATGAAATGGGAATTTGTGTTCTTGTTAGCAGAGCTGAAGAATGGAATCCATGAACACACAAACTAGCTAATAGATTAGCAACTAGCTAATAGATTTATTAAAGAGAAGAAAGTACAAAACCTTCGGCATAGACACTGAGAGAGGGTAAAGAGTCCCCCAAAAGGTGGGGAATAGAGCAGCTTTTTATCTTTACCAATATTAATCTGTACATTATTTGTTGGCGCTTATTCTTAAATCACATTGTTTCTACCCAATCAGTTAAAGTTCAAAATGATTAACTTAACTTCTTTATGGCTTCTCCTGATCCTAGGATTAGGTTGCCACCATTTTTCATACTCATTGGCCATTTAACAATGGACCACATATATGGGCTTAAGCTTAATGATCACCAGTTGCTTTCCCCTCAGATATAGGGAGCAGAAGTTAATAACTCTCATTCCTTGGATCTGAGTGCTGATAATTTACCACATCAAGGACACATTCCTGGAATTTGGAAAACAGGTTACTGTCTTAGGCTAATGGAGAAAGACGTTTACTGAAAACAAGACAGAGGTCTCAGAGTTCTACACTGACTGTCTAACAATTTCTACCTCACTAAGATAGAAGAACAGTATGTAAAGTATGAAGAGTATGAAAAGGCAAAAAGATATGAGACTGAAAAATGAACTCCCTGGGTAAGTAGGTTCCCAATATGCTGCTTTAGAAGAGTGGAGAAATAACTCCAGAGAGAATGAAGAGATGGAGCCAAAGTGAAAACAACACCCAGGTGTAGATGTGACTGGTGATGGAAATAAAGACTAAGCTGTAAATAACAATATTGCATAGGACCCTTGAACGTTAGTTCCATAAATGAAGGTAAATTGGAAGTGGTCAAACAGGAGATGAACAGGTCAAACCAGAGTGAACATAGGCATTTTAGCAATCTGAACTAAAATGAACTGGAGTGGGCAAATTTAATTCCGGTGACCGTTATATCTACTACTGTGAGCCAAAATCCCTTAGAAGAAATGGAGCAGCCCCCATAGTCAGCAAAACAGTCTGAAATGCAGTACTTGGGTGCAATCTTAAAAATGACAGAATGATCTCTGTTCGTTTCCAAGGCAAACCATTCAATATCACAGTAACCCAAACCTACGCCTCAAACTCTAGTGATGAAGAACCTGAAGAAGAATGGTTATATGAGGGCCTACAAGACTTTCTAGAACCACCACCCCCAAAAGATGTATTTTTCATCATAGAGGACTGGAATTCTAAAGTACAAATTCAAGAGATACAAGGAGTAACAGGCAAGTTTGGCCTTGGAGTACAGAATGAAGCAGAACAAAGGCTAACAGAGTTTTGCCAAGAGAATGCACTAGTCATAGCAAACACCCTCTTCCAACAACATAAGAGACAAATCTACACATGGACATCACAGATGGTCAATACTAAAATCAGATTGATTATGTTCTTTGCAGCCAAAGATGGAGAAGTTCTACAGAGTCAGGAGAAAAAAACCCAGGAGCTGACTATGGCTCAGATCCTGAAATCCTCATTGCAAAATTCAGACTTAAATTGAAGAAAGTAGGGGAAAACCACTAGATCATTCAAGTATGAACTAAGTCAATTCCCCTATAATTATACAGTGGAAGTGATAAATAGATTCAAGGGATTAGGTCTGAGAGAGAGAGTGCCTGAAGATCTATGGACAGAGGTTCATGGCATTATACTGGAGGCAGTGATCAAGATCATCCTGCAGAAAAAGAAATGGAAATAGGCAAAATGGCCGTCTGAGGAGGCCTTACAAATACCTGAGAAAAGAATAGAAGGTAAAGGCAATGGAGAAAATGAGAGTTCCAAAGAAAGCAAGAAAAGATAAGAAAGCCTTCCTTTGTGATCAATGCAAAGAAATAGAGGAAAACAATAGAATGGGAAAGACTACCGATCTCTTCAAGGAAATTAGAGACAGGAAGGGAATCTTTCATGCAAAGATGGACAAAATAAAGGATTTGAAATGGTATGGAACTAACAGAAGCAGATGATATTAAGAAAAGGTGACAAGAATACATGGAAGAACTATACAAAAAAAAAAAAAAAAAGAGCTTAAAGACTCAGATAACCACGATGGTGTGATTACTTACTTAGAGTCAGACATCCTGGTGTCCAAAGTCAAGTAGGGCTTGACTTTGCATTACTATGAAGAAAGCATCACTATGAACAAAGCTAGTGAAATAGATGGATTTCCACCTGAAATATTTTAAATCCTAAAAGATGATGTTGTTAACGTGCTGCACTCAAATGTTAGCAAATTTGGAAAACTAAGCAATGGTCACAGGACTGGAAAAGGTCAGTTTTCATTGCAATCCCAAAGAAAGGCAATGACAAAGAGTGTCCAAACTATTGCACAATTACACTCATCTCAAATGCTAGCAAAGTAATGCTCAAAATTCTTCAAGCCAGGCTCCAAAAGCATATGAAGTGGGAATCCAGATGTTCAAGATGGATTTAGAAAAGGCAGAGGAATAAGAGATCAAATTACCAACATCCACTGGATCACAGAAAAAGCAAGAGTGTTCCTGAAAGACATCTATTTCTGCTTTATTGACTATTCCAAAGTCTTTATGTGGATCACAACAAAGTGTGAAAAATTCTTAAAAATATGGGAATACCAAACCACCTGACCTGCCTCCTGAGAAATCTGTATGCAGGTCAAGCAGCAGTAGTTAAAGCCAGACATGGAACAACAGACTGCTTCCAAATTGGGAAAAGAGTATGTCAAAGCTGTATATTGTCATCCTGCTTATTTAACTTATATGAAGAATACATCATGTGAAACACCAGTCTGGATGAAACTCAAGCTAAAATCAAGATTGCCGAGATAAATATCAATAACCTCAGATATGCCAATAACACTACCCTTATGGCAGAAAGCAAAGAGGAACTATAGAGCCTCTTAATGAAAGTGAAAGAGGAGAGTGAAAAAGCTGGCTTAAAATTCAAAATTCAGAAAATGAAGATTGGCATCCAGTACCATCAGTTCATGGCAAATAGATGGGGAAACAATGGACACAGTTACAGACTTAATTTCTTGGGCTCTAAAATAACTGCAGATGGTAACAGCAGTCATGAAATTAAAAAAAAAAAAATCATCTGCTCCTTGGAAGAAAAGCTGTGACCAACTTAGACAGCATTTTAAAAAGCAGAGACATTACTTTGCTGACAAAGTTCTCTCTAGTCAAAGCTATGGTTTTCCCAGTAGTTATGCATGAATGTGAAGGTTAGACTATAAAGAAAGCTAAGTGCCAAAGAAATAATGCATTTGAAACATTGCAATTAAATACTCTTGAGAGCCCATTGGACTGCAAGGAGATCCAACCAGTCCATCCTAAAGGAAATCAGTCCTGGGTGTTCATTGGAGGTACTGATGTTGAAGCTGAAACTCCAATACTTTGGCCACCTGATGCAGAGAGCTGACTCAGTTGAAAAGACCCTGATGCTGGAAAAGATTGAAGGCAGGAGGAGAAGGGGATGACAGAGGATGCAATGGTTGAATGGCATCGCCAACTTGATGGACATGAGTTTGAGCAATCTCTGGGAGTTGCTGACAGACAGGAAGCCTGACGGGATGCAGTCCATGGGATTGCAGAGCTGGACATGACTGAGTGGCTGAACTGAACTGAAGATAGAAGAAAGTTAAAAATCAGAGCCTATTATACAGATTGAAGTAAGTCTGAAAAATAAAAATGCATATATATATATATATATATATATATATATATATATATATACATCATCTGATAGTTCATATATCTGGAATCTAGAAACATGGCACTGATAAAACTATTCACTGAGCAGCAATAGAGATACAGATGTAGAGAACAGACTTATGTACAGGGTAGGGGAAAGGAAGGAGAGGGTGACATGAATGGAGAGAGTAGCATGGGAGCATAAACACTAGCATATGCAAAAGAGACAGCAAATGGAAATTTGTGTATTACTCAGGGAATTCAAGCTGGTGCTTTGTAATAACCTAGAGGAGTGAGAAAGGGTGGGAGGTTGGAGGGAAATTCAAGAAGGATGGGACATATGCACACCTGTGATTAATTCATGATAATGTATGACAGAAGTCAAACCAAAGCAATCATCAATCAATTAAAAATAAACACATATAAGTTAAAAAAAATCAGCCTCAGCTAACTAAAAATATTTCTGATTACCTGGAGATGGAAAAGGTGGGAAAAAATGTTCAGGTGTGAGCATATGTTCACTAATGTTGACTGTGAAGAAGCTCCCATGATTGTATGCATATTATTGTTGTTGTTCAATTGCTCAGCTGTGTCTGATTCTTTATGGCCCCATAGACTGCAGCACACCAGGCCTCCCTGCCCTTTACCATCTTCCAGAGCTTGCTCAAACTCATGTTCATTGAGTCAGTGATGCCATCAAACTAACCCGTTGTCTGTCGTTCTCTTCTCCAGTAAATTATACCCCTTAAATGCTCATTATAATCCTAGCATCACAGCCAATTCACGTTAATATGACTTGTTTGGGGCCACATAGAACATGTAGTTTAAAATTACAAATTACTAAATTTCTGGAAAGAGAACCCCACTGACTGAGATTGTCTGAGACAGTTGTATGAAGTTATGGGAAATTGAAATCTGTCTTGAATAAGGTACGAAGTGAAAAAGGGGCAAGATGATCAGTTCATTTAATATATGGTATTGTTGTTGTCAACTTTGGTTAACATGAAAACCACGGGCAAGCTTATTATCAATTTGTATATTTGTGTTGTATACATAATCTTATTTAGATTTGAGTTAGGGCCTATGGTTTTGATTTTGCACTGAAAACAAAACAAAATATATCTTGACTCCTGATTATTCTGATAAACTTTCTCTTTGGATCTTAGGCTGTATTCAGGGAGTAATTCTCTCAAATCATGCTTTAATTTGCTAAATATATAATAGTCAGAAATGATTCAGAGTAATGTCAAAATATCTACATATATAAAACTTCAAAGAAGATGTAGTAATTTAAGTTTGATTTTGAATTTATAAGTCCATTTTATCACTAACCAATATCTAATCTCATCATTTTTTTACTATAATGATGGATGAAAGCAATAGGTGTTATTTATTTTGGTTATATATTATCAGTTGATGCTTTTAAATTTTTTATTAAATACTCAGCTTTGTTTTTTCAAATATTTTATTCCTAGAAAAGAAAACAGAAGAAAAAAAAAACCTTTCACTTTTCTTGTTCTATGAACAACATGGAAATTATTTGAAAAGATGTTTTCTAATCAGATTTTTGTAAAGAGATATTCTGCAATGCTAGACCTTACTGGGCAGCTCAAAGTCAATTTTGTAAGTAATGCCTTCTAAAGGAAAATAAAGTAGCAATCACATCTGGCTTAAAAAGTAGACAAATGAATTTCATCTTATTTTGGGTTGAATTTTTTTCTCAGAAATTACTGATTTGTGTGACTGTCACGTGTGAATACATATAGCACAACTTTCTCATATTCAATCCAATTGATTTTCTTTAACAATGCCAAGCATTCAATTCATCACAGGAGCAGTGACACTGTGGTAAATAATCTGTTCAAAAACAAGGTGATTCTTTTCTCCTTAAATACATAGGTAAATATTGTTTGTCTTCGCTCTTTCTATCTACAGATGTTAAAGTGTTTTCCTTATGACCTTCCTTTCAGCATTACAGATGTTAGACATGATTTAAGATCTGAGTTAAGAAGTGATATTATAGAACTGACTTCCAGACTACTTTGCAAATGATAGGAAATGTACAGTGCACCATGAAATTCTGGAAGTCTGTTCTGATTGTACTTAGGAATACGTCAGAAGAGTTGCTTTGAGGCATATGATTTTTCTTGGAAAATGTGAAAAAGAAGTCAACAAGTTCTATATTTATATTGCTAAAGTATACCTCTTATGAACTTTGCTATTATTATTGTTAATAATCATATTTTTGTGATCACTTACTATTACCTATTTAAGTGAAATAGGTGAAACATCATGATTAATTTATACATTTCTGTTTTATAAGGGAGGCTTCTCAGGTGGGTCAGTGGTAAAGAATCCATCTGTAAATGCAGGAGACACAGAAGAAGTGGTTTCAATCCCTGGGTCAGAAATATCCCCTGAAGGAGGAAATGGCACTCCGATATTTTGCCTGGAGAATTCCATGGACAGAGAAGTCTGGTGGGCTACAGCTCATGGGTCTCAAAGAGCTGGACATGACTGAGCATGCATGCACAGGCACAAGCTACCCAGTAAATCTATGTATTAAATATATTACCCTTTGTATTATTTGTATTCTATTTTTTATTATATATAATTTGCCAGTACAAAATTTCAACTGTATGATTTGAAAGCAACTTTTAAATATTTGTGAAAAGATAATATCATAGTAATGTGGTATACAGATTAAATAAGTGACAACAAAGATTTAAAAGACAAGAAATCTAATAAAATATTGAGGCAGATTTGCCATATAAGAATCTAAAGTAGAATGATCTGGGGGAAAGGAAAGGAAAATTACGTGCTTGATACATCCAGTAGGAAAGTTAATAGACTTGTATATGATTATAACACTGATTTATATCTAATTGCATGGATATGAAACAAAACACACACATAGTGGTCAAAAGTGTCATCCTGAGAGGCAAAGTCTAAGGTTATATCTTATTCACACTTTATTATTTTGGGCAAGTGATCTACCATTTTTATATCTCAATTTCTTTATCTGTAAAATGGGTACAATTACTGTATCTCTTGATAGGTTCTTATGTGACAAATAAGATATTTTAGAACATTAATAAAGTTCATGGCATATAGTAACCACTCTTTAGTATTAGGAATTAGATTATTAACATTTTTGAACATCTTATGAGAGTAATGTACAGTTTATTTGTCACATCATGGTAATCCTTAGAATGTGGATAAGAATTAATTGTCTCTCTTTCTGATTTCACCTTCACTTATCCAAATCTGCCTCACTTCTGCATGCTTTTACCTTGGCCTTACTTCTCTTCAACTATTCAAGGCTACTCATTAATCATAGGACCCTCCATATATGGAGTTTGAAAGGCAGATTATTTCATGGTGGTCTATTATTTCCTTATCTTGTCTTGCATCCGCACTACGTTTTCCATGTTAAATATTTTAGGCCTTTCACTTCAATCTGTCTCAACTCTATATTATTTGTCAATGACTGCCTGAGGATATTAAAATATTTAAAACCGATCATAACAAACATCCACTTATGTAGGCTTAGCATTTCTATACAAATTTTTACTCTGAATTCCAATTAAATTTACTATGTTTACTCATTTGGCTTCTTTTTTTAACAATGGCAATATGTGATTAAATTTTTGTCCTTGGGTAAGATTCAAACTTATTAAGGGTTAATATCTTTTAGTTTACTTTCATGAATCAATTTAAATGTGAAGGTCTAGATTTATTTTTATATTTGGTAAATATTTGCTACCAGTTTATTTTCTTATAATTTATTGATTAAGAAACAATAAATAAAAATAGGAATAATGCAATTAAATTTTCAAACAAATAAACTGCTCTTTTTCTCAAAGGATAGCAAAAGTTGCTGCAAACATAGTATAGTAATTTTACATGATTTACTTCAATAGTTGGAGAGAAAACAGTGATTCTGATTTCCTTAATGAAGTAAATGAAGTGACTGGATGTGGGTGGCTATTACTTGAAATTATTTTTATAAGTGTGCTGTCACTGTTTTTCTGAATTACACTGTCACTCCTTCAAGGTGAAAGAATTGAATTCAATTTGATTTCACTGATGTAATATTTGAAGAAATGTGTGAATTTTTATACAATAAAGTTCACCTCATGAGTCCTCTTCTTATATTGACTTTCTATATATGCCACTTAAATATAAGAAAAGTAAAGAGCATTATTTAAAAGGAAAAAATTGGGGAAATATTTTGAAAATTAAATACATAATATTTATATAAGAAAACTATGACTCATAATTTCTGGCTATTATTTGTATGTGATATAATTAGCAAGGTTTTTCTTTCTTTTTTTCTTTTTTTGTATCAGTTCAGTTCAGCTCAGTTGCTCAGTTGTGTCCAACTCTTTGTGACCCCATGAATCGCAGCATGGCAGGCCTCCCTGTCCATCACCAACTCCCGGAGTTCACTCAGACTCACATCCATAGAGTCCATAATGCCATCTAGCCATTTCATCCACTGTCATCCCCTTCTTCTCCTGCCCCCAATCCCTCCCAGCATCAGAGTCTTTTCCAATGAGTCAACTCTTAGCATGAGGTGGTCAAAGTATTGGAGTTTCAGCTTTAGCAACATTTCTTCCAAAGAAATGCCAGGGCTGATCTCCTTCAGAATGGACTGGTTGGATCTCCTTGCAGTCCAAGGGACTCTCAAGAGTCTTCTCCAACACCACAGTTCAAAAGCATCAATTCTTCGTTGCTCAGCCTTCTTCACAGTCCAACTCTCACATCCATACATGACCACAGGAAAAACCATAGCCTTGACTAGATGGACCTTAGTCGGCAAAGTAATGTCTCTGCTTCTGAATATTCTATCTAGGTTCGTCATAACTTTTCTTCCAAGGAGTAAGCATCTTTGTTGACCAGGTCTGTATAGTCAAAACTATGTTTTTTTCATAGTCATGTATGGATGTGAGAGCTGAACAATAAAAGAGGCTGAGCACCAAAGAACTGATGCCTTCAACACGTGGTGCTGGAGGAGACTCTTTAGATTCCCTTGGAAAGTAAGGCGGCCAAAATCAGCCAAGAACACTCTGAATGTTCATTGGAAGGAGTGATACTGAAGCTGAAGCTGATGTGAAGAGCCAACTCACTAGAAAAGACTCTGATACTAGGAAAGTTTTAAGATATGAAGAGAATGTGATAACAAAGGATGTGATGGTTAGATGGCATCACTAGCTCAATGGACATGAGTTTGAACAAGCTCTGAGAATTGTGAAGGACAGGGAAGCCTGCCATGCTGCAGTCCATAGGGTCGCAAAGAGACAGACATAACTTATTGACTGAACAAGAACACAGATCTGTTCTACCTGTCTTCAAGTCATTCTAAGGGATAGTTATCCTATATGTAGTTGTAGTTTTGTGTGTCTGTGTCTGGAGGTAAACTCAGAATCTTCCTAGTCTGCCATCTTGATATAGATTTCCATAAACATTCTTGAATAGTTTAAATATGCCTTTTATGCCCTCTTATTTTTTCTAGTCTGGTGTTGGCTTTCTTGTCATATCATAGAGCAGCTCATTTTCCTGTACATAATTGTATGCATTCTGTGTTCTTTAGTAGACTCTCAACTCCTCTCTGTTGTATATAGACAGTTATTCTCACACTATTTTGAAATATTACACTCTGATTGATATTTGGCTCTATAATGTAATGTTTCATTTTAATTGTTTTATTGAGACATAATATATCATACAGTTCATTTAATGAACCATTCAACATTTTTATTATGTTTAAATATTTGGCTATAGCAACAATGAAATCTAGAACATTTTCCTCAAAAAATTCTTGCCCGTTATGAGTTAAAATCTATCTCCTACCTCTAACTAATTTTAACTCTAGGCAATGATTAATCAGTTTTTGTGTACTGTTTAATTTTGAGAAATAAAGTTCTTTAAGTTTTAATTATTTAATTTAAATTTTTTTCTTTCATTATTTTATTGAAGTATATTTAATTCAGAGTGTGATGTTAGTTTCAGGGTACAAAACTATGATTCAGTTTTATATGTGTCTCTGTGTGTATATGTATTTGTTATGAATGCATATATGTTATTTGAATATATGTAGATATTCTTTTTCAGATTCACTTGTATTTCACGTTATTACAAATATTATGTACTGTTCTCTGTACTTTACCATAGGTCTTTGTTGCTTATATAGTTTACATATAATGATATATATATATAATATACATAATTTTATATATATATATAATATACGTATAGGTGTTGCCTGTTAATCTCAAACGCTTCTTTCACCCTTCCCTCCCCCACCATTCCATTGATGTTGAAAAAGTTCAGTTCATTCACTCAGTTGTGTCTGACTCTTTGTGAACCCATGAATTGTAGCATTCTAGGCTTCCCTGTCCATCACCAACTCCTGGAACTTTCTCAAACTCATGTCAATCTAGTCATTGATGCTACACAACCACCTCATCCTCTGTCGTCCCCTTCTCCTCATGGCTTCAATCTTTCCCAGCATTGGGTTCTTTTCCAGTGAGTTAATTCTTCACATCAGTTGGCCAAAGTAGTGGAATTTCAGCTTCAGCATCAGTCCTTTTAATGAATATTCAGGACTGATTTCCTTTAGGATTGACTGGTTTGATCTCTTTGCATTCTGAGGGACTCTCAAGAGTCTCCTCCAACACTACAGTTTAAAAACATCAATTATTCAGTGCTCATCTTTCTTTATAGTCCAACTCTCACATGTATATGTTACTACTGAAAAAACCATAGCTTTTGTTAGAAAAGTTGCTCAATATTATTTCAATTTCTTAAATTTATCCAGGCCGTTGTTTTGTTTTGTTTTTTTCATAGCATGTAATCTATCCTGGATAATGTTTTATGCTATTGAAAAGTGTGTGTATTCCTCCACTTTCAGATGGAATGCTTTGTATATATCAATCAAATTTATTCGGTCTAATGTGTACCAATATTTATGTCCTGGGTTTCCCTTATTGATTTTCTGTCTTGAAAATCTGTCCATTGTTGTAAGTGGAGCACTAAAGTCCCCTATTATCATGGTGTTTTTTTTTAAACCTCTCCTCTTGTGTCTGTTAATGTTTGTTTTATGCACTGTGGGGTTCCTATGTTGACAACATATATATTTAACATTGTTATATCTACTTATGTTCATCAGGCACCCTATCTATCAGATCTAGTCCCTTAAATCTATTTCTCACTTCCACTGCATAATCATGAGGGATTTAATTTAGGTCATACCTGAATGGTTTGGTGGTTTTCCCTACTTTCTTCAGTTTGTCTGAATTTGGCAATAAGTAGCTCATGGTCTGAGCCACAGTCAGCTCTAGGTCTTGTTTTGCTGACTGTGTAGAGCTTCACCATTTTTGGCTGCAAAGAATATAATCAATCTGATTTTGGTGTTGACTATCTGGTGATGTCCATATGTAGAGTCNGGAGATCCAACTAGTCCATTCTGAAGGAGATCAACCCTGGGATTTCTTTGGAGGGAGTGATGCTGAAGCTGAAACTCCCGTATTTTTGGCCACCTCATGTGAAGAGTTGACTCATTGGAAAAAACTCTGATGCTAGGAGTGATTGGGGGCAGTAGGAGAGGAGACAACTGAGGATGAGATGGCTGGATGGCATCATGGACTCAATGGACGCGAGTCTGAGTGAACTCCGAGAGATGGTGATGAACAGGGAGCCCTGGTGTGCTGCAATTTATGGGGTCACAGAGTTGGACATTACTGAGTGACTGAACTTAACTGAACTGATAGTGAAGGATAATAACCCAAATAAAATTTAAAGACTTCAAAATTTCTGAAATATATGCCACAGCTGATCCAGAGAGACGTTGGGGGGTGGGAGGTGGGAGGGAGATTTGGGATTGGGAGCTTGTGTGTACCTGTGGTGGATTCATGTCGATGTATGGCAAACCCAATAGAGTATTGTAAAGTTAAATTTAAAAATAAATAAATTAATTAATTAAAAAAATTTCTGAAATAAAAATATATATTCTTTAAAAGCAAGTGTATGTATATTCAATAGCATAGTGATTTCCCTGCCATACTTCGGTCTCAAGTCAATACTTAGAGGGCACAAAATACAGACGAACGTCAATATTTTATACCACATGTTCTAACTCTTTAATGAATGTTTTCAAACTACTAAGTAGGAAAGAAAACAAGGTATGCATTTGTCTTCATTTATCATCAGGCATCTTTATTGATAAGTTGGAATGCTCATACATCACTCCTACTTAAAGTAAGTTGAAGACACTTGCTAAGTAGGTTAGTTATATCATTTTTGCAATTTAAAACTTGTGAATCATTAATACTACTGTATATTATATAGGAAAGTTTTTAAGATAATAAATCCTAAGTCTTTTCACAAGAATATCTTTTCTGCTTCTTTAATTTTATACCTGTATTAAGTGATGGATGTCCAGTAAGCTTATTGTGATGATAAATTTGTGATGTGTATAAATCAAATACTATGCTGCATACTATAAACTTACACAGTGCTGTATGTCAATTACATTTTAATAAAACTTGAAGAAAAACAATAAAACTGATGAGCCTTCCAGATCTCAACATTGGCAAAACCTAATATATTTTAGAATTTTAGAATAACTATTGTCAGTTCTTTATCTGAAGGTAAAATTTCTATCATCTATTTTTTATTTATGGAAATATGATTAAAAATTAAAATTGTGACATAAAGTGTGAAAATGATTTGATATACATATACTTTGCAAAAAAAAAATTTCCATCATTGAGTTAACATATCAATTCCTGTAACATTTCACATATTTACTTTTCATTGTTGTTGAGAACACAAGTACTATCTTAGCTACCAGATACTGCAGCCATAAAATCAGAAAACAGTTACTTCTTGGCAGAAAAGCTATGACAAACCTATACAGTGTGTTGAAAAGCAGAGACATTACTCTGCCAGAAAAAGTCCATATAGTCAAGGCCATGGTCTTCCCAGTGGTCATGTATGTTTGTGAGAGCTGGACTGTAAAGAACAGACTTTTGGACTCTGTGGGAGAGAGAGAGGGTGGGATGATTTGGGAGAATGGCATTGAAACATGTATACTATCATGTTAGAAACAAATTGTTAGTCTAGGTTTGATACAGGATAGAGGATACTTGGGGCTGATGCACTGGGATGATCCAGAGAGATGATATGGGGAGGGTGATGGGATGGGGGGTTCAGGGTTGGGAACTCATGTACATCTGTGGTGGATTCATGTCAGTGTATGGCAAAACCAATACAGTATTGTAAAGTAAAAAAATAAAATTAAAAAAAAAGAAGGCAGAACACCAAATAATTGGTGCCAGAGAAGACTCCTGAAATACCTTGAACAGCAAGGAGATCAAACCAGTCATTTTTAAGGTAAATCAACCCTGAATACTCATTGAAAGTACTGATTCTTAAGCTGAAAGCCCAATATTTTTGTCATCTGATGCAAATAACTGATTTATTGGAAAAGTCCGTGATTCTGGAAAGATTGAGGACAGAAGGAGAAGAGGGCATCAGAGGATGAGATGGCCATATGACATCAAAGGACATGAACTTGGGCAAACTTTGGGAGACGGTGAGGGACAGGGAGGCCTGTTGTGCTGCAGGCCATGGAGTCACACAGAGTCAAACATGACTGGGAGACTAGACAACAATTTACATATAACACTGCATGAGTTTAAGGTGTGTGGTATAATGATTTGACTTAAATCAGAAAATAATGAGAAAAAAAATTGTTATCACTATCCATCATCTCATATTTTTCAGTCTCTCAGTCGTGTCCGACTCTTTGACTGCAGCATGTCAGGCTTCCCTGTCCTTCACCATCTCCCAGAGCTTGTTCAAACTAATGTCCATTGAGTCGGTGATGTCATCCAATTACAGAGGAAAAGATGGTTGGATGGCATCATTCATATAGATACAAATTAAAATAAAAGAATAAATATATTTTTTCTTTGTGATGAGAACTCTTAGATTTTACTCTCTTAACTTTAAAAATAAGATAGAGCAGTGTTAATTATATTAATAATGTTGTACATTACAACTTTATAACTGGAAGTTTGTACCTTTTGACCACATTTATCCAACTCCTTCGCTTACTCTCTAACTCTGGTAAATACAAATGCTATCGCTTTTTTCTGTGTAAATTAATGCAGTCACTACAGAAAACAGTACACATATTCCTCAAAATATTAAAAATAGAATTATCATATGATCTTAGGAGAGCTATCCCACGTTGAAGATCAGGAAGGGCAGCAGTGAGGAGAATCCCTTCTTCCAAGGTAAGGAGCAATGGCTGTACTTTGCTGGAGCAGTCGTGAAGAGATACCCCATGCCCCAGGTAAGAGAAACCCAAGTAAGACAGTAGGTGTTGCAAGAGGGCATTAAAGGTCAGACATACTGCCTTCTGATACATACTTACAGAAAACTAGTCAATTTAATCACACTAGGATCACAGCCTTGTCTAACTCAATGAAACTAAGCCATGCCTGTGGGGCAACCCAAGACGGGTGGGTCATGGTGGAGAGGTCTGATAGAATGTGGTCCACTGGAGAAGGGAATGGCAAACCACTTCAGTATTCTTGCCTTGAGAATCACATGAACAGTATGAAAAGGCTAAATGATAGGATACTGAAAGAGGAACTCCCCAGGTGCGTAGGTGCCCAACAGGCTACTGAAGATCAGTGGAGGAATTACTCCAGAAAGAATGAAGGGATGGAACCAAAGCAAAAACAATACCCAGGTGTGCATGTGACTGGTGATAGAAGCAATGTCTGATGCTCCAAAGAGCAATATTGTGTAGGAATCTGGAATGCCAGGTCCATGAATCAAGGCAAATTGGAAGTGGCCAAACAAGAGATGGCAAGGGTGAACGTTGACATTCTAGGAATCAGCGAACTAAAATGGACTGGAATGGGTAAATTTAACTCAGATGACCACTATATCTACTACTGTGGGCAGGAATCCCTCAGAAGAAATGGAGTAGCCATTATGGTCAACAAAAGAGTCCGAAATGCAGTACTTGGATGCAATCTCAAAAACGACAGAATGATCTCTGTTCATTTCAAAGGCAAACCATTCAGTATCACAGTTATCCAAGTCTATGTCCCACCCAGGAACGTTGAAGAAGCTGAAGTTGAACGGTTCTATGAAGACCTACAAGACCTTTTAGAACTAACACCTAAAATAGATGTCCTGTTCATTATAGGGAATGCAAAAGTAGGAAGTCAAGAAACATCTGGAGTAACAGGCAAATTTGGCCTTGGAATGTGGAATGAAGCAGGGCAAAGACTAATAGTTTTGCCAAGAAAATGCACTGGTCATAGCAAACACCCTCTTCCAACAACACAAGAGAAGACTCTATACATGGACATCAACAGATGGTCAACACCGAAATCAGAT
>SJYV01035237.1:0-26516 GCA_006410875.1 Neotragus pygmaeus | reverse complement strand
CTGAATGGTCTAGTGGTTTTCCCTACTTTCTTTAATTTACGTCTGAATTTGGTAATAAGGAGTTCATGATCTGAGCCACAGTCAGCTCCTGGTCTTGTTTTTGTTGACAGTCTAGAGCTTCTCCATCTTTGGCTGCAAAGAAGATAATCTGATTTCGGTGTTGACCATCTGGTGATGTCCATGTGTAGAGTCTTCTCTTGTGTTGTTGGAAGAGGATGTTTGCTATGACCAGTGCATTTTCTTGGCAAAACTCTATTAGTCTTTGCCCTGCTTCATTCCACATTCCAAGGCCAAATTTGCCTGTTACTCCAGGTGTCTCTTGGCTTCCTACTTTAGTATTCCAGTCCCCTATCATGAAAAGGATATCATTTTTGGGTATTAGTTCTAAAAGGTCTTGTAGGTCTTCATAGAACCGTTCAACTTCAGCTTCTTCAGCATTACTGGTTGGGGCACAGACTTAGATAACTGTGATACTGAATGATTTGCCTTGGAGACTTTAATCTTTAGATATTTTTATATTTCCTTTGTCATTATTCTATTCTCTAATCAAAAAACTATTTTCCTCAATAACTATCTTCTCTAAACATTCTCCTTAACAAGGTACATTCAATAATCTTTTCCTTGATTAAAGTAATACTAGTATTTTAATGATTATATTATATTCACACTGACAATTCCAAATGTGATATAAACTTAAAAATCTACCTTCATTTCTACACTTTAACATTTGAAGAATAAGGTCCACTTTTTCTGAGGAAATATTGCTTAAATGTTTCTTTAAGCATTGAAGAAAAAGGTCACCTTGCAATGTGGACTATATTAAAAACAAACACAAAAATATCCCTCTAATTAATTCACAGTGCTTCTCCTAGGATTTGATTAATCACTTTATTCAAATCAAATTAATTTTGTTCTCATCAGAGAGAGAATTCCAAATATTTATTACCTTTCCAGAGAGGAATAGGGTGCAGTTTCTAAATAATAAAATGACTTTGATTAAATTCTGAATTCTAGGTAAACTATATATATATATATATATGTATATGTATATGTGTGTGTGTTTATATATAGGTATAAGCACATCCCATATGTTACATAAGCATGCNCCCCTTCTTCTTTCAAGCTGGCTTCCTTTCCTCCCTTTGAAATCTTTGAAGACCTGAGATATTTTCCTTTACTCTGTTAGTACTTGGATCTGAAGTTCTGTCTCTATAGGAGGTTTTCTCAGAGACTGTATTCTTGTCTTTAAGGGAGTGTCTGATGAGGACTGCCAGGTTTATATGTGTGTACTTTAACTCTGTGTTGTGATCTTTGATGGCCATTTTGCTTTGTCTGGCCACTATTTGGTTTAGACCTGCTGTCATTTTGTTAGAACTGGTGCCATTTTGTTAGAACTTGATTTTCTTTCCCTGTGCTCTGAGACCAGGGCTCTCAGGAACACTTATCTCGACCATCTCTAACTCCTGAGACTGAGGGAAAAGGGGAAAAAGACTTTAAAATGTTTATTTATTTCAACTGTTTTTTTAATGGNTTGTTAGAACTGGTGCCATTTTGTTAGAACTTGATTTTCTTTCCCTGTGCTCTGAGACCAGGGCTCTCAGGAACACTTATCTCGACCATCTCTAACTCCTGAGACTGAGGGAAAAGGGGAAAAAGACTTTAAAATGTTTATTTATTTCAACTGTTTTTTTAATGGACTAGTAAATTTTATATTGTAATATCTAATTCATGACTAAACTTAGAAAATGAAGCTAGATCTTGCACTGTGTCTGTCTAAATATGTCTTGGTATGTCTTTGTCTCTGGGTAATATTTTTGAGGTTAATTTGTAAATGAGCTCTATTTAATTGGCTTAAAAAAAGATAAGCACTTACAAATCAAATAATTCTAAATTAAGCAATAAATTCCAGGTTCATGTGAACTGGGAAGTATTCAGTATTAAATACCTGATATTAATGTTTGTTTGTTGATTTATCTAATATAGACATGTCTTAGAGTAATTTACCTTAAGTAGAGTATTTTCATTGTACCTAGGTTTAATATAATTTAAATATTATATCTGTCACAAGTTTGTCAACAAGGAAATTACCTCGAGTGAAGAAACTTCTAAAAAAAATGTAAATGAGATATGAGCTTTTATATAAACTCTATAAGAATAATTATTCTTTAGAAATATCTGTCTAAAATAGTCTCTCCAGATTGGTGTAACTTAAATTTCTAAGGGTTGTGCCAAGTGTGCTAAGTGTTGGAAGTCTATTAAATAGTTAGGTCATTTCCAAATAAAATAAGATTTTGAAACAATTACTCTTAAACACTAATTTCCTTTTACAGAGAAACTAAAGAGATTTGGGACTATAAATGAATAATGTTTGGTGCCATCCTAAAATGTTCTAAGAAAGCAAGGATTTTAGAAATTATTACTGGTATTTATGCTCACCAATCTATAAAATGCTAATATAAAAGTTAGTTCTTGGTTGCTAAAAGAAAGTAGGAAGTGTGTTTTCAGAAACAACAACAACAACAAAAAAAAGGTATGAAAAAATACTAAAAAGAGTTATGCATGATCAAGATTTTCTAAAATTGGATTACAATTAGTTAAAAAAATGGATTTTGTTAGAGATGACACAGCCATAAAAAACTGGTTAGAGTCAACTAGGTCCAAGATGACAGAGCTGACTTTCATTAGACCTTGAGCCTTGGTATTTAAGCCTATTATGACATAACACAAGCTAAATGATACACCCATCAACACTGACTAAATCTGACCAAATGTTCTACACCCTTTTAATTGATCTTTTTGATAAAACTTCCTAAATAGAATTCTTTTGAAGTTCCTTCAACCTCTAGCCAACTTTGGGGTACTTCAGAGGGCCCCTGAAACATCCCAAAGGGAGATTAAATTGTGTTTATTTGGTTGGTTAAATTACATGAAAAAGATTATCAAATGAGTAATAAATCTGCTTATGTTATAATGTATGGTAAAATTACTACTACAGATATCTGAGAAATTATATGGAGTTCTTAACATTTTGATATGTCCTGATAATGAAAAACCTGATGACTTTACAAAAGTTAACGAAGGACTGAATGAACCAGCTAATATGCTTATAACTTTTATGGTTTCTATTTGAAAAATTACAGGTTTGAATCTTGTGTTTTCCAGGATTAGGGAAAACCTTCCTCTCAAACTAATTATGGAAATAATTTGGTAAAATTATACATTATAAACAAAACAATTATATTTTCTATCTGACTCCTCCAGAAATTTGAAAGTCTTAGGTTTCCAGTAAGTTTATCAAATGAGCTAGGAAGGTTATCTCACTAACAGGTACAAAAATCTCAAGAAATTTTTGAGACCTTAAAAAGGGAAGAATTCACCTAGATTTTTAAGCAAAATCTGTGATAAGCCTTTGGTGTGAGTTTCCCAACTCTGTTTTATTTTAAAAGTTCTGTCTGCTGCTGCTGCTACTGCTGCTAAGTCGCTTCAGTCGTGTCCAGCTCTGTGCAACCCCATAGACGGCAGCCCACCAGCCTCCACCATCCCTGGGATTCTCCAGGCAAGAACGCTGGAGTGGGCTGCCATTTCCTTCTCCAATGCATGCAAGTGAAAAGTCAAAGTGAAGTCGCTCAGTCGTGTCCGACCCTTAGCGACTCCATGGACTGCAGCCTATCAGGCTCCTCTGTCCATGGGATTTTCCAGGCAAGAGTACTGGAATGGGGTGCCATTGCCTTCTCCGAGTTCTGTCTGAGACTCTATAAATGTTTCAACAAAATAAAAAGTCTATAATCAATTATGGTTATATAAATCATCAGACCAAAATTAGTGAGAACAGACCTATTTTGCAAACAAGCTAGCCTTAATTTGGTTATATTTGATAAAAATGAGGGTAATTTTAGGGAGAAAAAGATNAAATAAAAAGTCTATAATCAATTATGGTTATATAAATCATCAGACCAAAATTAGTGAGAACAGACCTATTTTGCAAACAAGCTAGCCTTAATTTGGTTATATTTGATAAAAATGAGGGTAATTTTAGGGAGAAAAAGATGTTTTTATAAACGTTAAATCCTAGTTTGTTAATGGAGGTCTGCCAATGGAGGTTGTAAGACTCATTTCTTGGATAGTTCTTTGCTGTTATGTGATATTAATGTAAAATTTAATTGAATTCTTAGAGAACACCCTAAGTTTGTTTCTGAAGCTTATCTCATAATCTATCTTTGGTTGAATATCAGATGCCTCATGACCTGCAACCAGGACTGGAAAAAGACATAATTGAAGAGACTGTCTCCAATCTGGATGGAAGGACTTTTTTATCAGGTACTTTTAACTAGCTCATGCACAATGAAACTGAAGGGAAATTAACTCTTAGATTATTCCCACTTCCAAAGTCCCCTACACTGCATTGGTCTATAGAAAAGACAGCTGACCTGATCTTACTTTAAAATGACGCTCAAACAGAGGAGAAACTATACTACACCAGGATGAAAAGACGACATCAGAGGTAGACAGCTTTCCCAAGATGCTGGACCTGATTCATATGATCATTTATGTTTTCTTGACCTTTTAGACCTTTGCATATAAATCAAATACTTTTCTATCATAAACCTGATTCTATGCTAGTTTTAGAAATCAATTATGTTGTTGGATTTGTGGCCAATTACCTGTGTCTAGTTCTGGGTTACCTTGGTAAATTTCTCTACTACAAGACTCTAACTNCTGGGAGGGATTGGGGGCAGGAGGAGAAGGGGACGACAGAGGATGATATGGCTGGATGGCATCACAGACTCAATGGACGTGAATCTGAGTGAACTCCAAGGGTAATGAACAGGGAGGCCTGGCGTGCTGTGATTCATGGGGTCGCAAAGAGTCAGACACGACTGAGTGACTGAACTGAACTGAACTGAACACATATATATATGGAATTTAGAAAGATGACAATGATAACCCTGTATGTGAGACAGCAAAAGAGGCAAAGATGTATAGAACAGTTTTTTGGACTCTGTGGAGAGGGAGAGGGTGGGATGATTTGGGAGCATGGCACTGAAACACGTGTAATATATAAGAAAAGAATCACCAGTCTAGGTTCAATGCAGGATACAGGATGCTTGGGGCTGGTGCACTGGGATGATACAGAGAGATGCTATGGGGAGGGGGAGAGTTCAGGATTGGGAACATGTGTACACCTGTGATGGATTCATGTTGATGTATGGAAAAACCAATACAGTATTGTAAAGTAAAATAAAGTAAAATTTTAAAAAAGTAAAAAAATATATACATAATTAAAATATAATGGAAATGAAAGATGTAGAAGCCAAACTCTATAGCTAAGCAAGAAAATCAAAGCTAAATATATAAACACTTACAAACAGGATAGTATTCCAGAATTTCAAAATGTACTTAAGATACAAGAGGTGAATATCAACAGTGATAAATGCATAACCAAATAAATTTTGAGAACTTTAGACCTCTAGAGGTGATGATCTTATATGTGCTGAAAATACTAGGCAGGTTGAAAATGTTAGTATGACAGGATCAGATATTTTGTTACAAAGCAAGATCATTATTTCAGTGTCTCTAAAATGTTACATTAGCAGTTACCTACTTGTGCTTATGAGCATGATCAATTCTTCTAATAAAACATTCAAATAATCAGTCATGTTTATTGTGGGTATAAGTCAAAAGATTGGCAAACTTTTGCCACTTCTTTGACAAAGTTTTGAAAAGTTAAAAAAAATAAGTAAAGGAAAACTGTGAATAATTGTATTGCCTTATTGTCAATAGATACACATCAATAGTGAAATAATTACATATTAAAATGAAAGTATAAATCATATTTCTATATGTCCATGTGTATCAATAAAGAAAATATAAATAATAAAAATAAAAGGATGAATAACATGTCAAAAGTGTAGAATTGTACAAGCATATTTGGAAGTAGAGGCTAAATTATAATTTTGAAAAGCAGTATTTTGACAAACTTATGATGTGGAAATAAAATTTAAATGTCAATGTATCACATTAAACAAAGTTATTTCTTAGTTAAAATGCTTAAACTTTTGTTAAATTTATTAAATTTTACATATTTAACTGTATTTATGAATATTGTACTATAAAAAGTATTAATTGAACCAGTTTAAGTATTTTTAAAAAACTTTTTTCCTAAAAAAGTTAGTTATACATTTTTTGTCTAATATTGATATTATATACTTGAAAACTAAGCAGGGAAACAGCAATAACAAAATCCTTAACAGATGTAATTTCATCATCTCGCTGATGATGTTTATATTTCCTTAGACTATCTTCTCTTCTCTTTTTTGATTTGTGGAATCACTTTTTACTTCTGCATTAATCACAACTACTTGTTTTCTCTCTTTAACATACAACAGTTTCCTGAATGGTTATTTATTCACTGTCAACTGAAAATAGAAAAATACTAGAAATTAACATATTGTGTCTAAATGTCACACTTTGATATAATCCAAAAAGCAGAACAACCTAGTTGTTATATGATTATATTAATAGAAGCAGAAGAGGCACTTGGCAATAAGCCAACATCCATTGATGGTAAAACTTCTAGAAAAATGAAAACAACAGGAATTTCTTTAGTTGGATAAATTTCATCTATAAAATATCTACAGTTAACAGCATACTTATTGCTGAGAAACTCGATGCTTTCACTCCAATACCAGGAATGAGATAAGGATATCCCTCTTACCAAATTCATTTAACGTAGATATAAAAGTGAATGTAATAAGACAGAAAAGTAAATGAAAAGCATAAAGATTAGGAAGAAAGATATATAACTATATTTGTTCACAGAGGATATGATTGTTGTCTAGAAAATGACAAATAATAAGGAAAAACCAACCAAACAAAAACTGGAAATAGTAAGTGGTAATAGAAAGTTGCAGCACATAAAGTTAATACAAGAAAGTCATTTTGTTTTTTATGTAGCAGCAACGGAAAACAAGGATTTGAAAGAAAAAAAAATACCATTTACATGAGCACTTGACCCCCTCTCAAAGTAACTTACATACTTTTTGTGAAATACATTGTATAATTTCAAGGAAAATAAACAACATCAGATGTATGTGTTGGGACAAATAGGCAGCAGAAAGAAAACTGAAGTTTGTGTGGTGTACAGGAGAAACATGGAAACCTGTTTGAGTGGTCCAAGAAAGTAACAGTGAAAGAGAAAGAGCTGAAGAAAAATTTCCTCAGGAGCAAGATTGCCATACCTGACAAGTAAAAATACAAAATGCCTTATCAACTTGAATTTTAGACAAATANTTCCTACTCAGGAAGGAAGCCCATTATTTTCACTATTTACATGTTTTTTTGTTTGTTTTTAATTCTGGTAAATGTCTTTAGAAGCTCAGAGAGTATAGAAGCCTCAAAAACTGGTCACTAAAACTAGAAAATTGCTCCATCTACAAAGTAAGACTGCATCTACATAGTACAGACTACAAACTGACAAAGGTGTGAGGTATCTAACTTACTTCACTAGTCTCGATTCAGATCTGTGACTGCTGTGTGTGTGTGTTAAGTCACTTCAGTCATGCCTGACTCTTTGCAACCCTGTGGACTGCAGCCCATCAGGCTCTTCTGTCCATGGGATTCTCCAGACAAGAATACTGGAGTGAGTTGCCATAACCTCTTCCAGGGAATCTTTCTGACCAAGGGATCGAACCTGCATCTTCTGTGACTCCTGAATTGCAGGTAGATTCTTTAAGGTGGATTCTTTACTGCTGAGCCACCGAGGAAGCCCTCTTGTGACTGCTATGAAAGTGAAAGTGAGCCCTTTCCAACTCTTTGCGACCCCATGGATTATACAGACCATGGAATTCTCCAGGCCAGAATACTGGAGAAGGTAGCCCTTCCCTTCTCCAGGGAGTCTTCCCAACCAAGGGATCAAATCCAGGTCTCCCTCATTGCAGGTGGATTCTTTACCAACTGAGCTGTCATGTGACTGCCATAGCTCTTTAATACTAGGACAAGAGGGAAGGTACAGGCAATTCTCACTTCTCAATTTTAAATGATAACTACAAATAGTTCTGCCAGTATCAAGAGCAGGAAGCCATTTTAAAATATGGATGAAAATAGTTTTGCTAAAATAAACTGCAATATTAGAGTTATTAATAAACAAAAATAAATTACTTTGTTCTGAGAGACCCTGTCATTCAATCATATTGAATGTTATGAATCACAGTACTGAAGTATCCAAATGTGGTATTGCATTCCCCTCCTATGTGAAAACAAATCAAGAGGTATGCTGTGTGTGATAATGTTTAATATGATGAAAACAAAATGAAAAGACTGTGAGATTTATGTGAGAAGATAGATTGGTTATCTCAAAGAGAAAAGGATAATGACAGTATGGAATTTATTAACTGCCTTTTTACATCTTTTTGCCTCATTTTATTTTTAATTATGCTCACATATTCCTTTTTAGAGAAGAAAATGGCAACACACTCCAGTATTTCTTGCCTGGAGAATTCCATGGAGAGAGGAGCCTGGTAGACTTCAGTCCATGGGATTGAAAGAGTTGGAAACGACTTAGTGACTAAACCAACACTACATATTGCTTTTATGGGCTTTCCAGGTGGTGCTAGCAGTGAAACATTCACCTGCCAATGCAGGAAGATACACAGGTTCAATCCTATGTCAGGAAGATCCTCTGTAGAAGGAAATGACAACACAGTCCAGAATTTTTATGTGGAAAACCCCGTGGACAGAGGAGCCTGGTGGGCTACAATCCATGGGGTCATAAAGAGTCAGACATGACTGAAATGACTTAGAATGCACATTCCTTTTATAATTTAAGAAAAAAAATGAAATTCCTTCTGAAAATCCAATTCAAAAGTAAGTTCTGTATATATGTGTACATGAAATAAAATGTTTTATAACTTTGCATTTTCATACAGTGTTTAATGTGAAAGAGAATTTTAAACTCTAAACTGACTGTGTGCATTTTCATAAGATGTCAAAGAAATCTGGTAACAAAAAAAATTACATGATGCCCAGGCATAGTGTTACTATAAGAAAAGGAAATTACCAAATAATGTAATTATATTTTCGAATGGGGAACACTGTTCTCAATGTTCTTCCATTAGAATAATACCAAGATACAGGGGTAGATTGAAAATTAATTAGATAAGGGAATCAGACAGCCTTGCAACAATTAACTCAAATGTCAGTATACATAGTCTAAAGACAATAGAGAAATAAAACTTTAAAATACTTCACAGTTAAATCAAATTATTCTTGGTTCTTATTTTTTATTTATTTCACACCTATCATTTTATAACTCAATAGTCTAATTGTAACAATTAATAATTAAACCTCAGAATTATGATGCCCATGTGAAGAAGTGTGACAATGAAAGTATCTTTGAGTTGGTTTTTAGATAATGGAAGGGAAGAGATAAAGAAAGAAAGAAGGAGGGAAGAAAAATAAGATAATACAGAATAAAAATAGAAATTTTACTAGGCATAATGGAAAAGAATGTTTTCTGGTCATTGTATCTTATTTTGCACAAAGACTATATAGGATGGTCAAATAACATTTAAAAATATGTTTCATTAGCAAGTAACAAGTCATGAAGAATAATTATTCTTAATTTTTAATATAATTACTTCCTTTTTTTTCTCCCAAAGAATTAGAAACCTAACCATTTTGTCAGACTATGCTGTTTCTTAGAAAGTGCTGTAGATACACTGACAAATCCTAATTCTTTAAAATCTTCTTTTCAATTCCTATTGAAAAGTATCATCCTTCCATTAATCTAGCATTGCTTCAGAAAGCAAGGTTACAACAAAATCTATTAGGCAAGCACTTTCTTTAGTTACATTGCAGATGATAAAATCAAGTTGCCCTAATTGGATTCAGGTTTTCAAAAGGCTCCACAGGAAACATATATAAACCATTTCTTAAAGTGATTTTCTATACATTACCATTTCCACTCACTATGTGCAATGTTATTATTTTCAACATTAAAGAGTGACTTTCCACTGACATTGTCCCCAGTTTTTCACTTGAAATGTCTTTCTGTAGTCCTTGTTCAAGAATAGATACTCCAATAAATGATGAGTAATATGCCCATTCTTGTGTTTCAATTACAACTTCTTAATATTTAGCAATAAAGATTGACATAGATTCATTGATTCATGCGCTTTTGATTTCTGCAAACTTCTGAATGTACATTTTCTTCCACAAGAGATAAACTGAAAATTTAAAATAAATGAACTGGAAGACTATGTTCTTTATCACTGTTTTTCTCACAACTATTTCACATGTGTGTCACATATTAGCTCTTTGCAGATTTCTGAGCTTATATGACAATGATGGCATCCATCTGTTTACATCTAAATATAAGGTCAAGGTTTTTGCTTTTACTGAATTGAAAACAATGGCTTATTCTTTAATTTCTACTGAAGTAACTGAGACTAGTCAATACGTAGCTGAAATAATCTCCCAAGAACTTTTCCTGAAGGTTATCATTGTTTGGACATGGTTGCAACATAAAATCATCTTAAATCTCACAAGCTTATGGTATTCAATTTTGCAATGCGTTCAAAAAAAAAATATAGAAGTGTCTGTTTAATCAACTGACTTAGATACCTATCTTCATGAAGTTTATAAATGTACACCAAGATTGAACAATGGACCAACATCAGTTGTTCCAAGTGGACTTCTTGGGGATAAATCTAAATTTCATATACGGGTCTTAATTCAGACTGAGCAGTTATAACATGCAAGAGGCTCATGAGTCAGAGTAACATAGAAATGTTCTTCAGTAGTTCAAAGAATTGTAACCAGATGCATATTCAACATATTAATGGTTTTGCTTCCGAGTTTAACTTTCCCTGCAACTCTAATTCTACTAGTTTTCCCTATCTCCCATTGATGTACTTGCCATCTGGAGATGCCATATACAGTGAAAATGTTAGTTCTGAGCACAATAAGTAAGTAGAAATTGTGCAGAACTTAATTTCTTTATTTATTATATAAATGTCATTTAAAAATAAAGAAATTGCCTTCAATATTCAAGTCATGGTGCTTCCTTGACAGCTCTGTTGGTAAGGAATCCACCTGCAATGCAGGAGACCCTGGTTCAATTCCTGGGGTGGGAAGATCAGCTGGATAAAAGATAGGTTACCCACTATAGTATTCTTGGGTTTCCCCTGTGGCTCAGCTGGTAAAGAATCCACCTGCAATGTGGGAGACCTGGGTTCGATCCCTAGATTGGGAAGATTCAATTCATATATTTAACTGCCATATGGCCAGCAATTGCGCTGCTGGGCATACACACTGAGGAAACCAGAATTGAAAGAGGCACGTGTACCCCAGTGTTCATCCCAGCACTGTTTTTAATAGCCAGGAAATGGAAGCAACCTAGATCTTGATTCCAGCTTGTGTTTCTTCCAGTCCAGCGTTTCTCATGATGTACTCTGCATAGAAGTTAAAAAAGCAGGGTGACAATAGACAGCCTTGACGTACTCCTTTTCCTATTTGGAACCAGTCTGTTGTTACCTGTCCAGTTCTAACTGTTGCTTCTTGACCTGCATACAGATTTCTCAAGAGGCAGGTCAGATGGTCTGGTATTCCCATCTCTTAGAATTTTCCACAGTTTATTGTGATCCACATAGTCAAAGGATTTGTCATAGTCAATGAAGCAGAAATAGATGTTTTTCTGAAACTCTCTTACTTTTGTGATGATCCAGCAGATGTTTGCAATTTGATCTCTGTTTCCTCTGCCTTTTCTAAAAACAGCTTGAGCATCTGGAAGTTCACAGTTCATGTATTGCTGAAGCCTGGCTTGGGGAATTTTGAGCATTACTTTGGCAGCATGTGAGATGAATGCAATTGTGTGGAAGTTTGAGCATTCTTTGGAACTGCCTTTCTTAGCGATTGGAATGAAAACTGACATTTTCCAGTCCCATGGTCACTGCTGAGTTTTCCAAATTTACTGGCATATTGAGTGTAGCACTTTCAAAGGAACATCTTTTAGGATCTGAAATAGCTCAACTGGAATTTCATCACCTCCACTAGCTGTGTTTATAATGATACAATAGCAAAGCAATTAAAAATGCAGTTGATATTTCCTTTAGAATACATTTGGTTGCTGATAAACCTAAACTAGCCTTCATTATTATCACTACAGTCTATTATCTCTTGCCTTGATACAATTGCTTTTTAATTGCTCTCTCCGGTACCACCATTGCTTCCTTGCCATTGAATCCCACAAGTCTGATCTTTTTAATGTAGGTCAACTCATGACCTTTGTTTCCTCATTACTCTTTTTACCCTCTCATGTGTTAATGGTCTAGAATATACTTTTATTGATATTCTCATTGTTCATTTTCAATATCTACCACAGAAAAGTTATCCAACTAAGTTTTCTACCTCCTTTTTTGTCTCAATGGCCTCATTACTAACGTGGATCCCCTAGATAGCCCTTCTGATATTGCACTGCTGTATTCCTCTGCCTGCAGTGATATACTCTGAAAATCAGTACGATTTTAACTTTCTTAAGCTATTGTTCAAGTGCCATCTTCTCAGTAAAGCCTGCTTGACCTCAGTATAACTGCAACACCCCACCTATAGACTTTCTCAGGGTCCTTTTCCTCCATATTATTTGTGACATTACAACAAAACATATAATCACATGTTTAAAATATCTACTGTCTTTCAACTTAAACATAAAATATATGCAATCATACCCTTTGTGTTCACATCTAAGTCAAACATTTACTCAATGATTTTTCTGTGGATACACAATGTGAGGGTCTTGGAACAAGTTTTTTTTTTTTTTTTTTAACACATTTTGAAATAATTTGGGTTATACAGAAATGTTGTCTAAATATTTGTCAACCACTCAGAATCTACATGTATTTTACCACATTTGATTTTTCTGCTTCCCTCTCTACTTCTCTCTTCTCCACATAAATATACAGAGAGATTCTGATCTGAGAGAGTAAGAGGCAAACATGGTATAACTTTATCTCTAAATTCTTGTTTGTTTGTTTGTTTTCCAAAATCAAGGACATGCTCTTGTGCAACCTCATTAAAATAATCAAAATTGCAAAATTAACATTGAGACCATGCTGATATCAAAGATACATATTAAAGGCACTAAAATTTCATGTTATGCCAGTAATACTGTCTATAAAAAGCAACAACAAATAAAAAATCACCACCTCCATGTCATTCCAATCTGGTACCCTAAATTGGAAACTTTTGTCTACTTTCATTGTCTTTCTTGACTTAACATTATCCTCAACATTCTGGGGAGAACCAATGAGTTATTTTATTGGAAAATCTACAATGTGGGTTTTTCTGATGCTATCTTTTTTTCTATTCTGTTTATTCACATTTTACAGGAAAGTCACAGGTACTATCATTGCATTGTCTTAGGAATTATCTTCCATTTTTTAAACTTATTGCTTTATATTGGAGTACTGTTTATTAACAATGTTTTGTTAATTTCAAATGTATAGCAAAGTGCTTAAATTATACATACATATTTGTATTTCTTTTTCAAATTATTTTCCCAATTAGGTTATTACAGAATATTGAGCAGAGTTCCCTGTGCTGTTATACTTGCTAACATATACAATAGATTCTTGTTGGTTTTCTATTTAAATATAGCAGTGTGTATATGTCAAGACCCAAATCTCTAACTATCTATCCCCCTTACTCTTCCCCACTGACAACCATAAGTTCATTATCTAAGTCTGTAACTCTGTTTCTGTTTGGTAAAAAAAGTTTATTTGAATAAAGGTTTTAATTTCAATATACAATGGAACACAATATAAGAAAGATTGTATGATACTTCTCTTTCTCTGTGTGACTTACTTCACTCACTATGACAGTCTGTAGGTGCTCCCATGTTGCGGTAAATGGCATTATTTCTTTCTCTTTAATGACTGAGTAATATTCCATTGTGGTACTATATATGTAAATACTGCGTCTTCTTTGTCCTTTCTTCTGTTGATGGACATTTAGGTTGCTTTCATATCTTGGCTACTGTTAAAAAAAATAGTGCAGTGAATATCAGGATACATGTATCACTTTGGACCATGCTTTTCTCCAAGTATATATTTAGGAATGTGATGCTCCATTTTTAGTACCTTAAAAAGCCTCCATATTGTCCTCCACAGTGGCTGCACAAATATACATTTTCACCAGTGTAGGAGGGTCCCGTTCTCTTCACACCCATTCTGATATTTATTTCTTGCAGATTTTTTGATGATAGTCATTCTGACTGGTGTGAAATGATACCATATTATAGCTTTGATTTACATTTCACTGATAATAAGTGATTTTGAACAACATTCAATGTGTATCTTTGTCACCTGCATGTCCTCTTTGGAGAAATGTATGTTTAGGACTTCTGCTCATTTTTAAATTAGGTTTTTGTTTTGATGGTCTTAAGTCACACAAACTGTTTCTTAAGTTTGGAGGTAGTCCCTTGTCGGTCACATCATTTTCAAATATTTCCTGTTCCATTCTGTGGATGTCTTTTCATTTTGTTTATGGCTTCATTTGCTGTGAAAAAGCTTCTGAGTTTAATTAGGTCCCATTTGATTACTTTGGTTTTTATTTTCAGTACTCTAGGAGGTAGGATCATGGCCTACTGTATGTCCACTTCAGTATTCTTACCTTGAGAACCCCATGAATAGTATGAAAAGGCAAAAAGATGCAACATTGAAAGATGAAATCCCCAGGTTGGTAGGTGCCCAATATGCTACTGGAGATCAGTGGAGAAATAACTCCAGAAAAACATGAAGCCAAAGCAAAAACAACACACAGTTGTGGATGTGACTGGTGATAGAAGTAAAGTGCTATGATATAAAGAGAAATATTACATAAGAACCTGGAATGTTAGGTAAGTGAATCAAGGCAAATTGGAAGTGGTCAAACAGGAGATCACAAGAACGAACATTGATATTTTAGGAATCAATGGACTGAAATGGGCGAATTTAATTCAAATAACCATTATACCTACTACTCAGGACAAGAATCTCTTAGAAGAAATGGAGTAGCCTTAATAGTCAACAAAAGAGTCATAAATGCAGTACTCGGGTGCATTCTCAAAAAAGAAAGAATGGTTTCTGTTGATTTCCAAGGCAAATCACTCAATATCACAGTAATCCAAGTCTATGCTACAACTAGTAGCTGAAGAAGCTGAAGGTGAACGTTTCTATGAAGAAGAACAAGACCTTCTAGAACTAACACCCCAAAATATGTTTTTTTCATCATAGGGGGCTGGAATGCAAAAGTAGGAAGTCAAGAGATGCCTGGAGTAAAAGGCAAGTTTGGCCTTGGAGTACAGAATGAAGTACGGCAAAGGCTAATAGAGTTTTGCAAGAGAATGCACTGGTCATAGCAGATACTCTCTTTCAGCAACAGAGAAAAAGATTCTATGCATGGACATCACCAGACGGTCAGTATAGAGTTCAGATTGATTATATTCTTAGCAGCCAAAAATGGAGAAGCTCTATATAGTCAGCAAAAATCTGGGCATGAACTCCCCATTGTAAAATTCAGACTTCAATTGAAAGAACTAGGGAAAACCACTAGACCATTCAGTTATGACCTAAACCAAAACCCTTATGATTATACTTTGGAAGTTGCAAATAGAATCAAGGGATTACATTTGATAGACAAAGTGCCTGAAGATATATGGACAGAGGTTCATGACATTGTACAGGAGGCAGTGATCAAGATCACCCTCAAAAAAGCGAAATGCAAAAAGGCAAAATGATTGTCTAAAGAGACCTTACAGATAGCTAAGAAAAGAAGTTAAAGGCAAAGGAGAAAAAGAAAGATATATCCATTTGAATGCAAAGTTCCAAAGAATAGCAAGGAGAGACAAGAAAACTTTCTTCAAGAATCAATCCAAAGAAATAGAGGAAAACAATAAGAATGGGAAACACTAGAGATATCCTCAAGAAAATTAGAGATGTCAAGGAAATATTTTATCCAAAGATGAGTACAATAAAGGACAGAAATGGTGTGGGCCTAACAGAAGCAGAAGATATTAAGAAGAGGTGTCAAGAATCCACAGAACTATACAAAAAAGACCTTCATGACCCATAATCATGATGGTATGATCATTCACCCAGAGCCAGACATCCTGGAATGAAAAGTCAAGTGGATCTTAGGAAGCATCATGTGAATAAAGGTAATGGAGGTGATGGAATTCCAGTTGAGCAATATCAAATCCTAAAAGTTAATGCTGTTAAAGTGCTGCATTCAATATGCCAGCAAATTTGGAAAAATCAGCAGTGGCTACAGGAGTGGAAAAGTTCAGTTTTCATTCCAATCCCAAAAAAGGCATTGCCAAAAAATGTTCCAACTACCACACAATTGCACTCATGTCACATGCTAGGAAAGTAATTCTCAAAAATTTCCAAGCCAGACTTCAACTGTTGGTGAACCTTGAAGTTCAAGATGTTCAAACTAGAGTTAGAAAAGGCAGAGGAATCAGAGATCAAATAGTCAATATCCATTGGATCATTAAAAAAAACAAGAGAAAACTAGAAAAACATCTACTGCCTTACTGATTATGTTAAAGCCTATGCCTGTATAATTCCTATAAATTGTGGAAAATTCTTCAAGAGGTGGGAATACCAGACTAACCTGCTGCCTCCTGAGAACTCTGTATGCAGGTCAAGAAGCAACAATTAAAACTGGACATGGAAACTATTTCCAAATTGGGAATTGAGTACCTCAAGGCTGTATACTGTCACACTGCTTATTTAAATTATATGCAGAGTACCTCATGCTAGATGCTGGGCTGGATAAATCACAAGCTGGAATCAATCAAGACTTCTGGGAGAAATATCAATAACCTCAGATATGCAGATGACACCATCCTTATGGCAGAAAGCAAAGAAGAACTAAATAGCTTCTTGATGAAAGTGAAAGAGGAGAATGAAAAAGCTGGCTTAAAACTCAACATTCAGAAAACTAAGATCATAGCATCCGGTCCCATCACTTCATGGCAAATAGATGGGGAAACAATGGAAACAGTGACACTTTATTTTTTGGGGTTCCAAAATCACTGAAGGATGGTGACTGCAGCCACGAGATTAAAGGACACTTGCTCCTTGGAAGAAAAGCTATGACCAACCTAGCTGCTGCTGCTAAGTCGCATCAGTCATGTCCGACTCTGTGCGACCCCATAGACGGCAGACCACCAGGCTCCCCCATCCCTGGGATTCTCCAGGCAAGAACACTGGAGTGGATTGTCATTTCCTTCTCCAATGTATAAAAGTGAAAAGTGAAAGTTAAGTGGCTCAGTCGTGTCTGACTCTTAACAACCCCATGGCTTGTAGCCTACTAGTCTCCTCTATCCATGGGATTCTCCAGGCAAGAGTACTGGAGTAGGTTGCCATTGCCTTCTCCATGACCAACCTAAACAACATATTAAAAAGCAGAGACATTATTTGCCAACAAAGATCCGTCTAGTCAAAGCTATGGTTTTTCCAGGAGTCATATATGGATGTGAGAACTGGATTATAGAGAAAGCTGAGCACTGAAGAATTGTGGTTTTAAGCCATAGTGTTGGAAATGACTCTTGAGAGTCCCTTGAGCTGCAAGGAGATCAAATCAGTCAATCCTGAAGGAAATCAGTCCTAAGTATTCATTGGAAGGACAAAGGCTGAAGCTGAAACTCCAATAATTTGGCCACCTGATGCAAAGAACTGACTCATTGGAAAAGATTCTGACTCTGGGAAAGATTGAAGGCAGGAGGAGAAGGGGATGACAGAAGATGAAATGGTTGCATGGTATCAAAGTATCAATGGACAAGAACTAGAGTAAGCTCCAGGAGTGGTGTTGATCAGGNTTAAAAGACATTTGCTCCTTGGAAGAAAAGCTACGACCAACCTAGACAGCGTATTTAGAAGTGGAGCCATTGCTTTGCTGACAAAGGTCCCTCCAGGCAAAGCTTTTTTTTTTTTTTTTTTCCCCGGTAGTCATGTATGGATGTGAAAGTTGGACCATAAAAAAGCTGAGTGCCAAAGAATTGATGCTTTTGAACTGTGGTGTTGGAAAAGACTGTTGGGAGTCCCTTGGACAGAAATAAGATCAAACCAGTCAAACCTAAAGGAAATCAGTCCTGTATATTCATTGGAAAGACTGATGCTGAAGCTCCAACACTTTGGCCACCTGATACGAAGAACTGACTCATTGGGAAAGACCCAAGAACCCAAAAGTATCAGTAATCCGGAATACTTGGAGTAAAACATAAAAAAAGTATCCATAAGAAACAAAAGACATATAAGAATTGAGATGTAGGGCAAAAATTAAAAACTAATACAGATAAGATAATAAACAACTTATTTTTATCATTTTATTTTGTCCATATAAATGTACTTTTAATGAATGCTAATGAAGTGTCAGCTAACCTCCATGTTTCCATAGTTTCCCTTAATCTCAGTTCCATCTTTGTTAGTCTGGCACACTCATTTTAATGGGTCACATACAAACTTTATTTATTTTTTCTTCATTACAAGTTTTTATTTTGTAATTCAAGTTTTAATTTTTAAAGGCAGAAAAAAAAAATGTTCTGGGGCACATTTTGCCTCCAGGTCCAGAGTAACAGTCATACTGACTTCTCAATCAGATNGATCACATACAAACTTTATTTATTTTTTCTTCATTACAAGTTTTTATTTTGTAATTCAAGTTTTAATTTTTAAAGGCAGAAAAAAAAAATGTTCTGGGGCACATTTTGCCTCCAGGTCCAGAGTAACAGTCATACTGACTTCTCAATCAGATAAAAAACAATAGAAATAAAACATGTTTTGAAAACAAAGCATTAAACAATGCTTAGGTACTGTGAATTGATGAGTGATATGACTGCAGAATGATATTTCTAAATTCATTGATGGCTGCAAAGACTATAACACATATGGAAAAGCATGAAGGAAATGTATAAAATTTACATATGCATATATAGAGAATTATACAAGGTTATGTGTGGTAAAATATGGTTATATTATAATTTTATTTCTGAAGTTATTTCAATGTAGTTAGGAAAAAGTATGCATTTGTTTGTTTGCCTGTTTTCAAAATGACTCATTCTTTTCATCACCAGGCTTACAGTCATTCACTTCAGGCCCCCACCAGGTGCAGATGTCATTATCTGTGAAAGCTGGTGTACGTACCATGGACTTCATTCTTCACAGGTAAAGCGGTAGCCAGTATTTCTCTGTTTTAGGTCAATGTATATTGTGCTTGCCTTTCTGACTTTCTTACTGCTATGACACCAACAATAAACTTATTTTCTATGAAAGAAATGTTTTAAATAGATTTGAAAATAAGGAATTAAGACAAGAATTTGGTAAGATGTGGCTGAACCAGAACTCAGACTCAGGCTTGCTTCACAATATTTATGTCCTTTCCTCTGTACAATCTACTTCTTCTTAAAACAAGAAAATATTTGCATCAAATTGTGAAACAAAGTAAATATTTTCTAGTCTATCCTTGGAAATTTATTGGAATTGAAAGTTAGATGACTACATCTTTATCCAGTTTGACAACTTTAAAATTTATTTTTTATTAATAAAGAATTATTTCTTTTTTCCAGATTATAAAAGTGTTATTGTAATAGTTTTTAAAAGTTATTGGAATTATTAAAAAACAAAAGCTCATTTAAGTAAAGAATGAATCATTGTACCTGGCCTGTAATTAGCACTAAATCAATGGAAACTATTATTATGGTAGTTTTCACTTTTATTATTATTTTTATCATTGAAGTTATAGTAGCTATTATTCTCTATATTTAGATTTAACACCCAGTGGTGAAAAAAGTAACAATATGTCAAACAATAAAATGGTGTATTTCTTTTCACTTGACACACTACAAGCTACAGATTAACAAGTTTTCTTATATTTGCCTTATAGAAGTAGATGGTGTCACATTTGACCCATTTACATCTCAAACAATTTTTTCAGCTATTTAAAATGAACAAGGTAAAAAGTTAAATATTGAATATATAGCTTTAAGCATTTATTTTCCTAATAAATAAGATTGTTTTTTATTTAAAATTATGTTTCTATAATTCAGATTTTAAAGCTATTTTAAAAAGAAAAAGACATTGAAGGCAACATAAGTTGTTCATAATACATTTTGATTCAGGAGGCAAAAACATAAAAAAAAATAATTTAAATTACAACATTAAAGGTAGGGAGTGCTTTTATTTGTTTTTTTCATATAGTTTCACTAAAAAGTAAAAATGAATACTACTCCATCATTTTGACAGACACTTTAAAGTCAGCCATTTAACTATCCTCCTAAAATGGAATGCTGCTTGACCTTTACTCTTCTCACCAAAGATAAATAGTAAAAACCCAACAAAAATGTTAGACAAGGCTGTGGTCCTAGTGTGATTAGATTGATTAGTTTTCTGTGAGAATGGTTTCAGTATGTCTTCCCTCTGATGCCCTCTTGAAACACCTACCATCTTACTTTGGTTTCTCTTACCTTGGGTGTGGGGTATCTCTTTACGGCTGCTCCAGCAAATCATAGCTGTTGCTCCTTACTGAGGGCTGACAGAACCTGGTCCACTGGAGAAGGGAATGGCAAGCCACTTCAGTATTCTTGCCTTGAGAACCACAGGAACAGTATGAAAAGGCAAAATGATAGGATACCAAAAGAGAAACTCCCCAGGTCATTAGGTGCCCAATATGCTACTAGAGATCAGTGGAGAAATAACTCCAAAAAGAATGAAGGGATGGAGCCAAAGCAAAAACAATACCCAGTTGTGCATGTTACTGGTGATAGAAGCATGATCCGAGGCTGTAAAGAGCAATATTGCATAGGAACCTGGAATGTCAGGTCCATGAATCAAGGCAAATTGGAAGTGGTCAAACAAGAGATGGCAAGGGTGAACGTCGACATTCTAGGAATCAGTGAACTAAAATGGACTGGAATGGGTGAATTTAACTCAGATGACCATTATATCTACTACTGTGGGCAGGAATCCCTCAGAAGAAATGGAGTAGCCATCATGGTCAACAAAAGAGTCTGAAATGCAGTACTTGGATGCAACCTCAAAAACGACGGAATGATCTCTGTTTATCTCCAAGGCAAACCATTCAATGTCACAGTTATCCAAGTCTATGGCCCAATGAGTAATGCTGAAGAAGCTGAAGTTGAATGGTTTTATGAAGACCTACAAGACCTTTTAGAACTAACACCCCAAAAAGATGTCCTTTTCATTATAGGGGACTGGAATGCTAAAATAGGAAGTCAAGAAACACCTGGAGTAACAGGCAAATTTGGCCTTGGAATGCAGAATGAAACAGGGCAAAGACTAATAGAGTTTTGCCAAGAAAATGCACTAGTCAAAGCAAACACCCTCTTCAAACAACACAAGAGAAGACTCTACACATGGACATCACCTGGAAGTTTAAGTCTATGAATCAAGCTAAATTGGAAGTTGTTAAACAGGAAATGGCTATTATATAAAATACCATACGCAAGAATCCCTAAGAAGAAATGGATTAACCTTCACAGTCAGCAAAAGCCTGAAATGTAGTACTTAGAGGCAGTCTCAAAAACGACGGAATGAACTCTGTTCTTTTACAAGGCAAACCATTTAATATCACAGTTATCCAAATCTATGCATCAACCACTAATATCGAAGAAGCTGAAGTTGAACAGTTCTATGAATACATACAAGGCCTTCTAGAACTAACACCCCAAAAAGATATCCTTTCATCATAGGGGACTGGAATGAAAAGTAGGAAGTCAAGAGATACCTGGAGTAACAGGCGAGTTTGACCTTGGAGTACAAAATGAAGTAGTACAAAGGCTAACAGAGTTTTGCCAAGAGAACACTCTGGTCATAGTAAACACCCTCTCTCAACAACACAAGAGATGTCTATCCACATAGATATCACCAGATGGTCAACGGAAATCAGACTGATAATATTCTTAACAGCCAAAGATGGAGAAGCTCTATATAGTCAACAAAAACAAGACCAGAAATTGACTGTGGCTCAGATTATGAAAATCTTATTGCCAAATTTAGACTTAAATTGAAGAAAGTAAGGAAAACCACTAGACCATTCTTCTATGACCTAAATCAAATTCCTTATGATTATACAGTGGAAGTGACAAATAGATCAAGGGATTATATGTTAGGCAGGGTACCTGAAGAACTACGGACAGAGGTTTCTGGACTTGTGCAGAATGCAGGGATCAAGACCATCCCTGAGAAGAAGAAATGCAAAAGGGCAAAAGAGTTGTCTGAGGAGGCCTTACAAATAGCTGAGAAAAGAAGAGTACCTAAAAGCAAAGGATAAAAGAAATGATATACTCATCTGAAAGTAGAGTTCCAAAGAATAGCAAGGGGAGATAAGAAAGCCTTCTTTCTTATCTATCTTATCTTTCTTATTCATTATCTATCTATATCTTATCTATCATTGATCATTGCAGTGATCAAAGCAAAGAAATAGAGGGAAACAGCAGCATGGAAAAACTAGAGATCTCTTCAAGAAAATTAGAAATACCAAGGGAAAATTTCATGCAAAGATGAGCACAAGAAAAGACAAAAATGTTATGAACCTAACAGAAGCAGAAGATATTAAAAGAGACGTCAAGAATTCATAGAAGTTCTATACAAAAAACTGATTTGAATTACCCACATAACCACGATGGTGTGATCACTCACTTAAAGCCAGACATCCTGGAATCTGAGGTCAAGTGGGCCTTAGGAATCCTCACTACAAACAAAGCTAGTGGAAGTGATGAAATTTCAGCTGAACTATTTCAAATTCTAAAAGATGATGCTGTGAAAGTGCTGTATTCAACAAACCAGCACATTTGGAAAGCTCACCTTTGTCATAGGGCTGGAAAAGTTCAGTATTCATTTCAATTGTAAAGAAAGCCAATGCCAAAAGGTGTTTAAACTACCACAAAATTGCACTCATCTCACATGCTACCAAAGCAATGCTCAAAATTCTGCAAGCAAGCCTACAATAGTATGTCAACAGAGAAATTCCAGATGTTCAAGCTGGATTTAGAAAGGCAGAGGAACAAGAGATCAAATTGCCAACATCTATTGGACCATAGAAAAAACAAGAGCGTTTCAGAAAAAACATCTACTTCTTTACTGACTAAGCCAAAGCCTTTGACTGTGTGGATCACAACAAACTGGAAAATTCTAGGTTGGGAATACCTGACCACCTAACCTGCCTCCTGAGAAATCTGTCAGCAGCTCAAGAAGCAACAGTTAGAACCTGACATGGAACAACAGATTGGTTCCAAATTGGGAAAGGAGTATATCAAAACTGTATATTGTCACACAGTTTATTTATCTTATATGCGGAGTTCATAATGTGAAATGCAAGCTGGATGAAGCACAAGGTGGAAACAAGATTACTGAAATAAATATTAATAACCTCAGATATGCAGGAGAAGCACCCTCACAGAAGAAAGCAAAGAAGAAGTAAAAAGCATCTCAATNATGTGAAATGCAAGCTGGATGAAGCACAAGGTGGAAACAAGATTACTGAAATAAATATTAATAACCTCAGATATGCAGGAGAAGCACCCTCACAGAAGAAAGCAAAGAAGAAGTAAAAAGCATCTCAACGGAAATGAAAGAGAGTGAAAAAGATAACTTAGGACTCAACATTATAGAAAGGAAGATTGTGGTATCTGGTTCCATCACTTCATGACAAATTGATGGACAAAAAAATATAAATAGTGACAGACTTTATTTACTTGGACTCAAAAATCACTGCAGATGATGACTGCAGTCATGAAATTAAAAAACACTTATTCCTTTGGAAGAAATGCTATGACCAACCTAGACAGCATATTATAAAGCAAAGACTTCACTTTACCAAGAAAGGTCAGTCTAGTCAAAGCTATGGTTTTTCCAGTAGTCATGTATGGATGTGAGAATTGGACCATAAATAAAACTGAGCACAGAAGAATTGATGCTTTGTAGCTGTGTTGTTGTAGAAGACTCTTGAGAGTCCCTTGAACTATAGGGAGATCAAACCCGTCAATCTGAAAGGAAATCAACCCTGAATATTAATTGAAAAGACTGATGCTGAAGTTGAAATTTCAATACTTTGGATACCTGATGGGAAGAATTGACTCACTGGAAAAGACCCTGATGCTGGGAAAGATTGAGGGCAAGAGGAGAAGTGGACAACAGTGGATGAAATATTTTGATAGCATCCCCAGCTCGGTGGACATCAGTTTGAGCAAGCTCCAGGAGTTGGTGATGGACAGGAAGCCTGGAGTGCTGCAATCCACGAGGTTGCAAAGAGTAAGACATGACTGAGCAACTGAACTGAATTGAACTAAAAATTAGAGCAGAAGGCAGCTCAAATATTTAAACTGGCAGAAAATAATTTAAATAGATGTTTTAAAGAATCTATTGAAATATATTAAATAAGAAATTCATAAATTGACAAAAGTAGAAAAACATGAAAATCCTGAAAACTGAAAAACCACATATGGAAAAAACAAACAAACAAAATACTGGTTTAGATATAGAGTAGACTGGACACAAGAGAAGAGAAAGTCAATAAATCTGACCAGGTCAACAGAAATGCAAACTGAAGATAAAGAGAAAAAAGGCACCTGATGATGCATAACCTAGGGAATCGCATAAACATTATGCTAACAAAATAGACAGACAATAAAGAAGAATCCTTTAGTATTACAGTTGCTTGATGTTTCAGAACTGGTTAATGATGATGGAAATGAGAAGAGTGATTATCTTTGTTTGCAGATGTAACTAAAAAATGACAGGAGAAAACTTTGCAGAGCAATAGAACTGTTGTGTATCTCAATTGGAATCATGCTTACACACATGTAGTCATTTGTCAAACTCATAACTGTACACTTAAAAATTGTGTCTTTTATTGTAAGAAAATAATTGTATTACTTAAAGATGAGTTGTTTAAGAGAAAATAATAGACTCCAAGACTCCTTGATTCTCAATACATTTCTATTAAATGTACTGCTTTCTGGAAAATAAGAATGTCCAGAAGTAGTGCAGTGATATCGAATCACTAATCTGGAAGATAGAAGAAACCCTTTAAGCTTCAAACTCTATCACTGCTATACATAAAATGAAACAAAATGAAACTCCTACCTCTTCTCAATCTCAGTCTGCTAATCTTTAAAGCATTTATGTATTTTTGTAGTTTTAAACTTTTTGTATATTCTAATTATTATATAAATATCTGAATACAGCATGTATAATAGACTATTAATAATTTATAACATCTGATTAATATACAGGAACAATGAAAAGATTAAACAAATGTTTGTTCCAAAAATAACTCAGTGTGCTTCATGCTATTGGTGGTAGATTTAGAGTCAGAGTCACTAAATTTAACCTAATCTATCTAAGAGAGATAAAGGGACACTCAGATAATCTTTTAACCATTAAAGATTTTATTATTTTGCCATAATGATTTCATGCAAGGTACAGGTAGATTTGATGTGCCTATAGAAAATTAATATGTAAAGAATTTAGAGTTGAATAACATCCTATGTAGAAAAAAATTATTCTATGAAATATACTTCATCCATATTATTAGAATAATAATTTACTGTAAACCATAATAATGAAATATTCAAATTCATAACTGTGTGATTGATTCTCATAATTCCTGGTTTCTGTATTTTCAAATATGCCTGCTTGGTAAAATGTGTTTATAATCCTGAAATGAATACTCACAAATTTTTGCGACAATTCAGGGTCATGAACAAAGGAATGAAAATCTTTGAGTTTCCTTCCACAATACCGCATTCCTAACTCAAATTCAAAAATGCGCTGCTGGGCTTTCAGCTCTCAATCAGGGATGATCAGAGGATGGAGATGATGAGTAGAGAGAAGCATAGTGAAATGTGAGAAGCTCTAGTTATGGGGCTAGTTGGATGGAGTTGGAATTTTAATTCTGGCACCCGATACTGGAGAGGCTGCAAAAAGTCCTTTCTGTTTTGCAAAGAAAATATAATCTACTAAAGTGAGTTGATTTTAGTATTTGAGATTATAATCTATAAATTATCACTCATTTACATTCCACCAAGGGCAATGGTTTAGAATTTGCTAACTCAGTATTAGCAGTGACTTTACAGAATATCAATTCAGTTCAGCTCAATCGCTCAGTCATGTCCTACTCTTTGCGACCCCATGGATTGCAGCACACCAGACCTTCCTATCCATCACCAAGCCCCAGAGCTTCAGTTCAGTTCAAATCAGTTGCTCAGTAGGGTCTGACTCTTGGCAGCCCCATGAACCGCAGTGCACCAGGCCTCCCTGTCCATCACCAACTCCCAGGGTCTACCCAAACCCATGTCCCTTGAGTCGGTGATGCCATTCAACCATCTTATCCTCTGTCGTGCCCTTCTCCTTCTGCCCTCAATCTTTCCCAGCATCAGGGTTTTTTCAAATGAGTCAGCTCTTCATATCAAGTGGCGAAAGTATTGGAGTTTCAGGTTCAACATCAGTCCTTCCAATGAA
>SJYV01035235.1:53230-77577 GCA_006410875.1 Neotragus pygmaeus | reverse complement strand
TTTTCTTATATGGATACTTCAGGAAGCAACGCCCGAAGTCCACCTCTGTATTAACCACTTGGAGGGTAGGCACAATACACCTGCTCGAGGGAAGGAGCCCATTAAAGAATTCGAAAGGATGAAGGCAGCGCGTGTTTACACATGGAGGACACAGAGTCCCAAGCGAAACACATCTGTCACTGTCACAGAGTAGCTTTCCTCTAATAACTACATTAATCATTTTCACGTCTTCTCTCCTGTCATCCCTCTCTGCAAGCCCCTAGTAACCACTTTTTAATCAAAAAAGGGCTAGAAGCAGGACGCCTTAAACACTGTCTTCTGGGGGTAATGACTAACATTTCCATTGTTTTTCATATTTGGCCTTTTCTCTGGCAAGGAGCCCCCAAAGCACAAGTTCCTTAGGATAGTGGATCCGTTTCCATGACAAACAGGGCCCGTGCCACCAGCATGGGGTCCTGACTCGCTGTGACACTTTGGACCAGTCAGAGTCCCCTGAGGACCAGCAACAGCTCGCACCATCTAAATAATGGTAATAATTCTAATCTCCACGCGGAGCAGCGGCCTCGGATCAGTGGGCTCAGGCAGCTGCGCGACCCAGAGCTGGCACTGTGACAGTGGTGCTCAGAGGGAAGGGGGTGTGGTGGGGGAGGGGGAGGCACGGAAGGCCTGTGTGCAGACCGGCCTATTATTAGGTGACCTGGGTTTTATTTTGCATCTGCCCTGCCCTGCTGCACTTTCACAACATAGTGCCATGGTGAGGCGTGCTGGCGTGTAATCAGTCAGAGCCAGGTTCAGATACTGACCTCACCAAGCACAGCCTGGAGCCAGCGTCTCTCCCTCCCAGAGTCCCATTTTTGCACAGAGGTAGAAAGAAGATAATTCGAGGGACTGACATTAGGATCAGCTCTTCCTGGGGATACACAGGAAGTTGTCAGTTGACCCGGTGATTTTGGTAAAGTTTACTACCTAAAGCATCTGGGGCTGACAGCACTCATAACATTTGACTTGGTCACAGACAGGCTAGAAAACTCATAGCCTCCTGGAACCCATCCCCCACCTTTCTAAAATTCAGGATTTTCTACTTAGAGCAGCAGGGAAAAGGCATTGGAAAGTATCAGAATAAAAGAAAAATAGAAAAGAAATGCAAGCCTAGACAAAAGGTCAAACTTTGGGATAGAGAAGACCAAACAAAAAAGAGTTTCTCCACTGTTCTTGAACAAATGATTAGTGAAGTCTCTGGAGGGAATATTAAGCAGATTGTGGCAAGAACTTGACCTTCAGGTTATTTTAGGGCTGCCCCTGACTTCACTGAAGCCCGAGACAGAGGAAACAGTGCTGGTTATGATGACCCACCAACCAGCATACCTGTACCTTCTTAAAGGTGCATCTTCCTAACAGTCATGAAGGTCCTGCATTCTAGGTACTGGAATGCTGCCTGTTTCCTTCAGATAGTATTTTCATACACACTGTCAGGCCCCAGACCTGGACACTTGTTTACTTTGGCAAGAGCATGGCCTATGATTTTATTTAGGACCATGGTCAGCATCAGCAGGTGACATACTATGCTGAGAAAGGCTGTAAATTTGGTGAAGGAGACACAGTCAACAAATGTCAGAGCCAGGATCTTACCCTGACTCCGGGACCCACTGTTGCCTCTATTAAAAAAGAGAGACAAGTTGTGATGGTCCTGAGGAGTTTATGATGTTAGTGAGGGCCTTGTTTTGGGGGGCCACTTACTGACAATGTCCTGGATCAGGGCTATGAACACCACTCTTTCTGCTGCAGAACTCTGGAGTACTATCTTTAAAGATAAAAATAAAAACCAGCAACTGCTCATCTCTTCCTGATAAAACCTTGTCAAGTATATACACGGAAAATCAGGCCCATTAAAGAGCACTATTATACTTAACACCTAACATACGCATCCCTCCTCGTATCTCCACCAAAGGTGCGTTTTCTCATATAAAACTTTGTCACTCCAATATCAGATTCTTCTTCCTTTCTCAGGAAAGGCAGTAAACTGGTTGGTTGCTCCTGTGCCGCCTTCCTTCCCGAGAGCCAGCCCACTACTGTGGCTTAGGGGAGACTGGGAAAGAGAAAGCAGGTGAGCGTGATACCTTGCTGTAATTAGGAGTGCCAGCACTTCCTCCCCGATGCCCTCCACATCTACCACCAGGGCCAGCTCATATTTCTGCACAGTGTTGGAACATAAGGTCACCTGGAAAGAAAAAGGTAAAAAGCTGCTCTTCTAAAAGGCCAGCTCTCCCCCTGCACAGAGGAGAAGGGGGCCAGGAGAGGACCACACAGATGAGTGTAGTTTCTAAGTACTTTATTAGAGGATGTGTGGCATTTAACATTTTTAGTTAAACAGGTTCCGTTTCAGGGTCAGGGCATGCTGAGTTGTTTCAAAGGCCAGGTTAGAAGCTAACAAATGGCTTTTGTATAATAGATCTGCTGAATTCTGAGCGGGTAGTATCAAAGGAGCCACAGATCTGGTATGAGGGAAAACCAGGCCCTGAAGGACATCAACATCAAACAAACTTTAATTACTGCAATTTAAAGTGGTTCCCTATGCCTCTGGGCTATATAAATTCTGAAAATTCAGTACACCAATAAAACACTACAGCTAGATTTCACTTACGGCAAAATAAATGAATATAAGCAAGTCAGTTATAGAAATGGTATGAGAAATAAACTAGTCTTTTTTTTTAACCAAAACCTTGTCGTTACTCCCCACCTCCCATATTCATTGTTAGAGCAGAAAATAGGAAACTCTGAAGAAAGGTCAATCCAAGGACAGTGTCTGACCAATATATTTTACCCTATGTTTGTATTTATTGTTGTGAAACTTGACATTTAGGCTTCTGAAGCCTTGTCACAATTTTTAATTGCTTTAAATGATTTGTACTGGAAGAAATACTTGTAAGCGTAGAAAACAGCTTCTGGCATAGGTTATGGCTCTTCTATCTATAAATTATGCATCAGGTACTAATTAAAATTTTTTTGGTTGGAAAGGGAATTGTTGGATGCAAATTTGAATCCAGGTAGACGTGGTTAAAATGCAGATCAGGAGGGAAAACTGAGGCTTGGAGAAAGCTTTCTGAAATACAAAGGAAAAATAAAGCAAAGAGAGAGTCGCTGATTTGGAAGGAAAACTTGGCAGCTTTGGAGAGAAGCAGCCACTTCAGCGTCCAGATTCCTGAACTGGCTCTAACCTGACTTACGTCTCTGAGCTCTGGTTAGAGGAAGTGGTTCTGGCAAAAACCTGCTGGATAGATGCTGTCTTCTAGAATCTTCCTGAACTGCACGGGAGAAGATCCACAAAAGGGGGGGAATGGTAGGTAATATAAATGAAAAGCTAAGCACTACTCTGTAAAAAATAAATTCATTCATTGCAGCTGCACCTCTCCTTGGGCAAGTCACAACTAGCAACTGCTCTGATCTGAATGCTGATGTTCCCACCTCCTACCTCAAATGTATACACTGAAATCCTAACTCTCAACCTGCTGATTATTAGGAGGATATGAGGTCATGAGGGTGGAGCCCTCTTGAGCAGGATGAGTGCCCCTCTAAGAGGCCCCAGAGAGCTCCCTCGCCCCTTCACCAGGTGAGGGTATAAGGAGACATCAGCAGTCTGAAATCTGAAAAATGGCCTTCACCAGAACCCTACCATGCTGGTACTCTGACCTCAGACTTCCAGCCTCCAGATTGTAAGAATAAATTTCTGATGTTTATAAGCCACCCTGTCTCTGGTAGTTTGTAATAGGATCCCAAATGGGAAGTTATAACAATATGTGATATCAAACCTCACTGTATCCCTGAAGAAGCCCTTAGAAAAGCTGAAATCCCCTAGAATAGATTTAGAATGAATAAATTCATGGTGAGATATTATGAAGCATTTAAGGCAAATTTGGGGAGTAAAACTCACAGCTGAATTAAATATTGAAAGATAATGACTAAAGAGAATATTGTCACCTTAGCTGTGAAGTCATTTTTTTTTCTTTTCCAGAAAATAAAAAATCATTTAAATTTAGCAGCCTTCAGTGTTGCTAGACCTAACTGCTTCGAGAAGCAAAAGTAAGGGATGGGAGACAGCGAAAACCTTTCTCCGTTAGCTTTGGAACAATTCTGCTGCTGGCACTAGGAGGCCACAAGGCAAGCATCACACTGTGGACCTTAAAGCACTGCTGGGAACATCACATCCACATTCGCCAGGAGGCTCAGATTAAGGTTAAAAATTTGAACAAACTGGATATCATCTGGGGCATAAACCTGGATACTTACTAGCATAAATGATTTGAGTCTAATGGAGGACCTGATTGTCAATGAGCTCTTAAATATTTTTATATTAGTATTGATGAGTGGACTATTAGGCACAGAGCAGTGATTTCAGCAGAAATTGCTAGAATCCACTGTTTTGATACAGGCAATGCATTTAGACTGATGGAAACCTCCTGAAGCAGTGTCAGTTCTTTGGTCCAATCTATTTGTATCTGGTTTCTTTTGCCACAGTAGTTTACTTCCTTGTAGAAATAGACCCACTTTTCCATGTGAATTAGAGGCACTCCCTCTCATTGACACTGGGCATATAAAGCAAACGCTAGATGTGGTCTCAGTAACTATTTGACAGTTCAGCTGTATGGCTACATGTGCAGGAAGGCTGAGCACTTTACCCTGATAGCAGCAAATCCTTGGGAGCGAATGGTGCCGCAGCTGGGGGTTATGGTGAATTCTTTTGGTCTTATTACAGGTAATTCAGCCTCATTCCAAACTGGTTTTTGGTTGTCTGAATACTGCTCACAACTTGAAATGCTTTGCTGGCCAACGCCATCCCCAGGGACACGCAGTTTGAAGGTCATGGGGACCAAGGAGGTATTATTGAGGGAACATATCAAGGTATGAGGAAATCCTGAAAAACAAAATATAAGGTGAGAAATAGATGCCCTATGATAGCTTCCCTTTAACTTCAACCTCCCCTCTCAGTGCCAAACCTCTTAAATGAATTGGACAGGCAATTCACCACTGCTATTTATTTCCAACTCTCCCCGGTACTGTTTTCAGTTGCACAACCAATAAATACATTTCACTCATTCATTCAACGAGTACTTATTAGGTACTTACTATGTAACAATAATAGACATTAAACAAACCACTCTGTCATCATCCAGACTCCTCTCCAGAGGCAGTCTCTATAATCAGTTTGTTGAGTAATCTTCTAGAAGCACATTTTGCATTTGATTTTTACATAGAAATACAATTTCCCCCAAAGAATAGCAGTATATTTGCTCTTTTTATTTGCTGGTGTGTGAAAGGAAAAACCCACGCAGTTTTGCTTGCTGTGTGACCCAGAGGCTGCCAACACATTATATAATTCATCCTAGACTTGTCTGAGGCTCTTGCCCTTAGAGTGGATGACACAAAATCGAACAATAGCCTCTCCTGAGAGAGACTTTATGGTCTGCTTTTGAGCTGGCCAAAGCTTTCACCTCCCTGAGACAAAACTGCTTTTCAGTGGTATTTCTAGCCCTCCTACATTCAGTTCATGGAGACTCGTGCTCCTTTCCTAAGACCTGTGGCTCCTCCTTGCCTGGCAAGCAATAAACCGAACTCTGATTTTGGATTCCCTGGGTGGTCATTGTATCTGCTACCATTTTCAGAACAAGAATGATCTAAAACCACAAGAGAATAAACATGCCTATTTCCACTGGATGTAAACACTTTTCTTTCTATGTTGAACCCTACTGTGATAAAATACAACTGGCCTCCTGGAGTAACTGCAGCAGTACTGTCTACTGCTCCCTGTCTGAGCCTTTGTCCACACATTAGGACTGTTGGAGGAAACATATCCACGTCTTCCTTATAATTTCACACCTCCTTGGAAGAGACATTTTATGGAAGAATTGTGTGATTAAGGACACTTGAAAGATTATTCTTGGAAGTTCCAGAGATACTGCTAGAAAGTCATTTTCACAATCATATAATTGCTTCATCTGACTTCTCTGAACTTTTTCAAAATGACTCTTGAAACTACAGATTCTTTCTTATTTTACCTTAACATTTACAGTAAACACTCTTCAAATGTATGGTGTAATTTGAAAGTGGATCCTATAAAGGTTCACATGTGTCTTTCCAAACCACTGCCCAGACTACGTTCCTGAATCTGTTTTTCTGAGAATAAAGTCAATTAAAATCTACTAGCTAGAACAATTCCTTGTAAGAGCTTGTATTGCTTGTGTAGAAGACCCAAAAAGAGGATATTGCTTTATTAAAGATCAAACATTCATTAATACAAATGTTATTCCCAGGTTTCTGACTGCATCAAATCCAAATTACTATTCTATTGTCCATCTGAATGCAAGTACTTTACATCTAATACATTTTTAAAAATCAACATCTATGTGCCTTTTCTTCAAATAATTAACAACACACTTGGCCAGAATGCCTCAAAGACTCAAAGAGACACCTTTATATCTCTCCCAGTACTTAAATTATGATTTAAAAGATTGCAGTCTCGGGAGGTTTGATTTTCATTCAAGATGTGCATTTTCATCTGACCTAGAAAGCCCCGAAGTAGAAACTTAAGGAAACTAGGGGCAAAAGATCACAAGGCTGCAAAGGAAAATTTTCAATTCTGACAGCTAGAGATCTTAAGTGGAAATTTGCTAAAATAAACTTTCAGAAATCAGTGACCTTCAGCAATAGATTGCTATTCTAAGATCCTCAGAAGCAGCAGACTCTACATGAAGCTGAAAGATTCTGCTCATGAGTGACAGAACAAGATTTTGCAACATACCTGGTATTACTGAGCTTCACACTTTACCTTGTATACTTTCGTTCTTATCATTCTGCCATATTATTCTCTATTGCTACCTTAAGGTCATATTGATCCTTAATCCTTTTGATATCTGCTGTTGTGTTTCGCTTTACTGCTAATGATCCCTTACTTAAATCTAGGCTTCGCTTATGCCTACTATAATCTCTTCTGCCTATCTTTCTAAGAACTTCCTATGATCACAACCATTAAGCTTTGCCGACTCAGAGGTTAAAGCATCTGCCTGGAATGCAGGACACCCGGGTTCGATCCCTGGGTCGGGAAGATCCCCTGGAGAAGGAAATGGCAACCCACTCCAGTACTCTTGCCTGGAGAATCCCATGGAGGGAGGAGCCTGGTAGGCTACAGTCCATGGGGTCGCAAAGAGTCGGACACGACTGAGCAACTTCACTTCACAAAGTTAACTTAAATACTTGTCCTTGAGTAAAATACTGCTAGTTCATACTAGGCCATGTGAATTTTTTGATGCTTTTATTTATTTACCCCAACAACTCTGCCCTCAAACCCTAACTTCTCTGTCTAAATTATCTAATGGTCAAGTCCACTGAGAACCCAGAGTCTTCCAAATTTCTTATTCTCATTCAGCAAGTTCTTGTACCTCCTGAAAAACAGTGACTTTGCAGATACGTATCCTGCCCCATTTGATCTATCACCTGGCATACCACTGATGATTTGGTCCATTTCATTCCTTGATCAATCTGAGGAGTTATCAACACCCCAGTGTTCCTTCAGGGACAATCAATACCCAAATTCTATGATTTAACTCTCTCGATACTGTAGTGTTAGTCAAGCTAATTAATTATTAGATAATCCTATCCTATCATCCCCCAATCGTATAATCCCCCAATCCTATCATCATCACAATCTCCAGCAGTTCAGTTCAGTTGCTCAGTTGTGTCCGACTCTTTGCGACTTCATGGACTGCAGCATGCCAGGCCTCCCTGTCCATCACCAACTCCTAATTTACCCAAGTTCAGCTCCATTGAGTCGGTGATGCCATCCAACGATCTCATCCTCTGTCGTTACCTTCTCCCACCTTCAATCTTTCCCAGCACCAGGGTCTTTTCAAATGAGTCAGCTCTTCGCATCAGGTGAACAAAGTATTGGAGTTTCAGCTTCAACATCAGTGTTTCCAAAGAACACTCAGGACTGATCTTTAGGCTGGACTGTTTGGATCTCATTGCAGTCCAAGGCGCTCTCAAGAGTCTTCTCCAACACCACCATTCAAAAGCATCAATTCTTCAGTGGTCAGCTTTCTTTATAGTCCAACTCTCACATCCATATATGATTACTGGAAAAACCATAGCCTTGTGACTAGATGGACATTGCAGCAAAATAATATCTCTGCTTTTAATGTGCTATCTAATTTGGTCATAGTTTTTCTTCCAAGGAGCAAGCGTCTTTTAATTTCATGGCTACAGTCACCATCTGCAGTGATTTTGGAGCCCCCGAAAATAGAGTCTGACACTGTTTCCACTGTTTCCCCATCTATTTCCCATGAAGTGATGGGACCAGATGCCATGATCTTCGTTTTCTGAATATTAAGCTTTAAGCAACTTTTTCACTCTCCTCTTTCACTTTCATTAAGAGGCTCTTTAGTTCTTTTTCTCTTTCTGCTGTAAGGGTGGGGTCATCTGCATATCTGTGGTAATTGATATTTCTCCTAGCAATCTTGATTCCAGCTTGTGCTTCATCCAGCCTGGCATTTCACATGATGTACTCTGCAGGGTACAGATAAGCAGGGTGACAATATACAGCCTTGATGTACTCCCTTTCCTATTTGGAACCAGTCTGTTGTTCCATGTCCAGTTCTAACTGTTGCTTCCTGACTTGCACACAGACTTCTCAAGAGGCAGGTCAGGTGGTCTGATATTCCCATCTCTTTCAGAATTTTCCACAGTTTGTTGTGATCCACACAGTCAAAGGCTTTGGCATAGTCAATAAAGCAGAAATAGATGTTCTCNATCCACACCATCAAAGGCTTTGGCATAGTCAATAAAGCAGAAATAGGTGTTTTTCTGGAACTCTCTTGCTTTTTCCATGATCCAGCGGATGTTGGCAATTATCTCTCTCATCAAAGCCCTACCTGCATAGGTGGGATAATAATTAGAGAGCTTCAAATAAATAATTCTCCAATGAACCATGTTTCTTTGTGGTATGAGGCCAATCTACCTGGAGAAATACATGATACCTGGTATTGGAGTCATGAAGACTCTAGTTACAATTCTGGAATTTGAAAATATTATCACAAGATAATTTTGAAAGATTGTTACAAAACTGTTCCTAACTTTGGTCATTACAGTGCAGAATCCAGAAGCACAGAAAAGTAGCTTAAATTCACTGACCCAAGTGTTATGAAAATCAAACAGCCTTAGATTTCCTGTTGGCAAGAAAAAAGGGTATGCTATTGTTAACCTTTCTTGTTATAACAGAGAGAAGATTAAGGAATCCGTCTCCAGACTCAAAGAAAAGGCAACTTGGGTTTTGATGGTGGACTCAGGAGAGTAAGTCCTCAGATCTCAGACTTGGGTAGCCTTGGGTCATGGCTCTGTGGCGTCTTCTAGCCTCTCACATCACATCATCTAGCTTCTGAATCGCCTCTTATTGTGCTTCTGTCAGTTACCCTTCACGGTTACCCTTCAAGCTGTAGGTCACTTTCATTTTCTTTCAAAGGAGTCTATCATTCAAATATGCCCTACAGCTTTGTAAACATCTCTCTAGCCATTTTCACATGCTACATGAAGAGACATTCAACTTCATTTACATAAACTCTTATGGTATGTGCCTTACTCAATATAACATAGGTCAGGGTGGGGGCATTGTATAAATACATGTGCTCTGAATTTTCAAAAACTTTTACAACACCTGCATGTTAAAGCAACTTATAAAGGCATTACGATTTTTCTTAAGAACTATTTTTCCCCAAGTTAGATGGGCCAACTTGAAATGAAGCAAAAGAATTAAAAGTCAAAATGGAAACCAATAGAGCAAAATGGAAATAATTAAGGAATAAAGATTCAGACTATGGTTTCTCAATTAAAAAAAAAAATTATCACGTCCTAAAAAGAACCATTGTGATAAACTAATTTTATGTCATCAAATCAGTTAATTAAGTATGATTTAAATTAGACTCAATTCTCTCTAACAAGAGAAACAAATACCAAGGAAAAAGATTTTGCTGGGTAGGGTGGACCTCTGGACACAATCCATTGTTATATGTAAGTTTTCTCAACCCCCAGGAATCAACTTTTGCTTCTCTAGGTGCAACTCTCAACACCCAAGTTGACAAAATATGATTTAGATAGGTCTCAATTGAAATACTAATTCTGCTACTGCTGTGTGACCTTTGGGAGTTAACTGTTTCAGTGCTCAGGTGTTCTATCTTTAAAACGGGAACCTTAAAGAGTGCCTCCCCCTAGGATTGCTAAAGTGTTAAACATCATATTTCATATTATTACTTAGCAGCAATTGGAGTACAAGAAAGAACCAATTAATAAGTAAATTTGCTTCCGCTGTTGTTATCATTTCTATTATTGGGGAAGTTCAGATGGGAGAAAATGACTCAGGGAAGCAAGTGTGTAAAAAGTCTACAACAATAAAGAAGAGTCTTCAATTTGAAGTGATAAACACCTGACTTAAACCACCATTGAGTTCACTTCAAATTTGAGAGCATCTCTGTTGACAGGCTGTGTAGCCAAAGTGGCAAGTCAAAATCTGCATAAAAAGAGTGTTCAGAATGTTCAGATAGTGGAGTGAAACATAAAGCACTCTGTTGTTCTATTGCAGGAAGTGGGGTGGACACTCATGGCCTGACAACTACCAGTGTCCAGTACATGGCTAAAATGTTCACCTAAAAACTAGGAAATGGCACCAAAGTGCTAGAGAGGAAGAATAATTCTAGAACCTCTTAGCTATTGCCCACACAAAATGGTAAGAGAAATTCTTTGTAAACCTTCTCCCTCCCACGTAGAGGGAAAAGGAATTTTCCTCAATATCTAATTTAAAATGGAAAAGTACTCACCAAAGGAAACATCACCAAAATGCAGAGCAGGAACATTAAAATGGAAGGTAGGTCCAATGACACAGCCTCTGGAAGTAAGAATATATATTGAGGGAATGGAAAGAGAATCCAGTGAATTCAAGGTAACAGTCAAGAAGTGGGCAGAGAGTGAGGACTGAAAACCATAATTTGGCATTTAATCAATTACAGCATCATCTAGGACTCACAGAAACTGTGAGATGATGGTCAATCACAACGGTTCTTAAAATTCCTTTACAACTCTCAAACCTTTCGGTTTTAGCAAATGACGCTATGGTTAACTTATCACCATATTCCTACCAGTGATGAGGCAGAGAAGACACATCACTGAACTAATGGCACAAAATGTTAATGTGGATGAGATGCACATCATGAAAAGTTATTAACTCAGACAAGAAAAAATTATAGGTCTAATCCAGGTATAGACATCAAGGACTATCAATGATATGAGTATTCCTTGGCCCACACTTTTATAAATCTGTTTTAACCCAGTTCCTACCACCAACTAGCTGTGATCTTGGTCAATCACTTTACCTCTGCAGGTGTCAGGTTTTTTCCTAACATATGAAAGAGAAGATGGGAATAGGTGGGCTTCAAGGACTCTTTAGCTGATTTTCTGTTTCCCTCTCATGCAAGGCTCTTGCAGTGATGATCTTGGAGTGATGCTCTAGCTTAAAATAAATAACAGAGATTCCATAGCTTCTAGCTGACTTCAGGTGTGGTAGATAGTATAATGGTCCCCAAAGATGTCTATGTGATAACAACCCCAAATATCTATATTAGGTTACATGGCAAAGAGTAATTAAGGTAGCAGAAGGAACTGAAGCTGCTAATTAACTGAACTTAAAATAAAGAAATTGGGCTTACCAGGTGATGCTACCAGTAAAGAACCTGTCTACCAATGTAAGAGATGCGAGGTCAGTCCCTAGGTTGGGAAGATGCCCTGGAGGAGGGCATGGCAATCCACTCCAGTATTCTTGCATGGAGAACCCCAGGGACTGAGGAGCCTGGAGGGCTACAATCCATAGGGTTGCAGAGAGTTGGACACGACATAAGTGACTTAGCAGGCATGCACACAAGACATGGACATTAGCCTGAATTATCTAGTTGGGTTCAATGTAATCACTAGGGTCTTTACAGTCAGAACATGGAGGCAGAAGACAAGGTAGGAGCGGAGCAATGTGAGGAGGACTCGGCCAGCTTTTGCTAGGTTTGAAGATGGAGGAGGGAGACCATGAGCTGAAGACTGGGCAGCATCAAGGAGCCGAACAAGGTTAGGAAACGAATGCTCCCCAAGAGCTACTATAAACAAACACAGCCCTGGCCAATACTTTGATTTTAGCTCAGTAAGACCTGTGTTGGACTTAGAATAATATATGTGTATTGCTTTAAGCTACTGAGTGTGTGGTAATTTGTTACAGCAGCAATAGAAAACTAATATATTAGGTATTTGCTTATTCTTGCCTTTTCCCATGGTCCATGTCCCTAAAATCTCTAGACCAAAGGTAAGAACTGAAATAATTCCCCATTTGTGTGCCAGGCTTTCAAAAGTTAGAGACACACAAATACCAGAAATCCCACTAAGCCTGAGTCTTCTAATCCACCCAGACCCAGATGTTGGTGATGTAGGTGTGTCATACCACGCTGAATGCACTTGGTGCCCCAGTGATACTTCCGGCTGCTAGAGATCTGACTATAATATGTTGAGAGGCTCCTGCAAGCCTGGGAGGAGAGATGACAACAAAGACTCAGCGCAGGAAGTTTTGATTCTAAAAGCCTTTCCCAGGACCATCTATTCTATTTCATGCTAATAATCCAAAGTGGTTTCAAAAGGAGCGGCTGGTACTCAGGAGGAATTAGGATCTAGCTGAGAATGAAGTCAAATGAGCCTACAGATTAGATACTTGACTTGTAAAAAAAGTTTTGGGGAGGCCAAAGTAAGAAATAGATCAAAAGTGTCTGCGGTGCACAAAAGCATAAAGAAATAGGAAAGAAGATCACAAAATTGCACAATGCAGTCGTTTAATCAGTGAAGCAGAAAAAAACCAGAGTTAAATCGCATTTGTTCAAAGGCACAGATAACTAAGGGAACGGCAGCTGAATACCAACTGGGCTTAGACACTGTCACATCCATTCAAACAGGGATTCTGAATATTAGGAGAGTCTCTGCCAAGATGGTACCCAATACCAATGCAGTGGTCTGTTAAGATTAGAATTTTAAAGACTTAGAGTGATTGAATTATTATGATGTGATGTAAAACAGACTAAATGAAAAATATGCTACGGTTAAACTTCATAAAGTCACATATGTAAAAATAGGAGAGGACAAAATTGCTTATAGGTAATTTTTAAAAAATCACTTCAATTTTACAGTGTTGTTTATCCAACCACTTTAAGCACTGTGTCATGCAGCTAGAGAAATAAACAGAAATAGAAAAAAATGCAGCAATAGTTTTGATAACTTTCAAGGTATACTAGCAAAAATTATGTGGTATTGAAGAAAGAAGATTACCTGATGGTAAAAGAATAAGAAATAAAATTTCAGAATCCACAATATAAACTTTATAGAGACTTCTTTGGTTATAAGGCCCAAGAGAGTATCCCTGGCAAAGTCATAAGTAAAATGAGTATTACTGTGTGGAACTGAAAATAAATAATAAATTATACACATATTTCAACCTTTATCATTAGACATTTATTTGTGACACCAGATATTTACCAAGTTTTCAAAATTACTGTTTGTGGTATGACATGCTAGAACAATTCTGGACAAATGCAATTTAGACAAGAATATTTCTCTTAGCAATTTGTAATTAGTTTTAGGATGAAATAAACATTCTTTCCACAGTCAGATTTTCCTTTCCTTTGCAAGAAAGAAGGAGTGAACATGCAAAAAAAAAGAAGCATGGGAGCTGGTATGAACGGTAAGGTCCAGAGACTTAAGAGACCTAACCTTCACAGAATACCTGGAGTATTAACTAGCCCAAACTTACTTGTGAGATGGTTCCTAGACACAGTGGAAAACCCAAGTACATTCTGATCTATTCAGACATTGCTGCTGCTGCTGCTGCTGCTGCTAAGTCACTTCAGTCGTGTCCGACTCTGTGCGACCCCAGAGACAGCAGCCCACCAGGCTCCTCCGTCCCTGGGATTCTCCAGGCAAGAACACTGGAGTGGGTTGCCATTTCCTTCTCCAATGCATGCAAGTGAAAAGTGAAAGTGAAGTCACCCAGTTGTGTCCAACTCTTTGCAACTCCATGAACTACAGCCTGCCAGGCTCCTCCATCCATGGGATTCTCCAGGCAAGAGTACTGGAGTGGGGTGCCAGTGCCTTCTCCTAGTGACATGCAACACTACACAGTGCATGCTTGGGATCGTTAGGAGAAGAGAGGAGAGATTTTAAAAATTCACCCATGAAATGACAGAAATATTATTCAATATTACAGGCTCTTGGAAATTAAAAAAAATAATAACAGCCTCATTCAAATATTCATATGCTATAAATTCACCCATTTAACAGGTACCATGTTGCAGCAGGTACATCCTTCTTTCTTTTCTCTTTCCTTTTTATGGTCTCAATAACATTCCATTGTGTGAATAGACCACGTTTTATTTATCCATTCATCAGCTGGGAGACACTTGGATTATTTCCACCTTTTGGCTACTAAGAATAATGCAGTGTTAAACATTCACATGAAAGTTTTTGTGTGGATTTCAATTTTCATTTTTCTTGGGTAGGTGTTTAGGAATGGATTGCTAGATTATAAGGTAATTCAAAGTTTACATCTTCAAAAATCTGTCAGACTGTTCCAAAGTGGCTGCAAATTTTACATTCCCACCATCAGTGTATGAGGCTTCTTATTTCTCTACATTCTCTACAACACTTGCTATTTTCTATTTTTAAGTTAGAGCCATCCACAGGTATGAAGTTGTATCTTAATGTGGTTTCTATTTCCATCTCCTTGATGATTAATGATGTTGAGAGTCTATTCATATGGTATTAGGTATTTGCATATCTTTTTTAGAGAAAAGTCTGCTCAGACAGTTTGCCCGTTTTTAACTGGGTTGTCTTTTTGTTATTGAGTGCTAGTGTTCTGTATATATCTTAGGTAGATGTCCCTTTACAGATATATGACTTACAAATGTTTTTTCCCATTTTGTAGTTTGCTTTTTTCATTTTCTTAATAGTGTCCTTTGAAGCACAAAATTTTAAAAATCTGATGAAGTCTAATTTACTTACTTTTCCTTTGATTGCTTATACTTAGGTATCATATTTAAGAAATCTTTGCCTAATCCAAAGACATGCATGTTTGCACCTATGTTTTATTTTACAAGTTTTATAATTTAGTTGTTACATTTAGGTCTTTGGCCTATGTGTGTGTTAGTCGCTCAGTCATGTCTGACTTTTGTGTGACTCCATGGACTGTACCCCGCCAGGCTCCTCTGTCCATGGTATTATCTGAGTAAGAATACTGGGGTGGGTTGCCATTCCCTTCTCCATGGCATCTTCTTGACCCAGGGATTGAACCCAGGTCTCCTGCATTGCAGGTGGATTCTTTACTGTCTGAGCCACCAGGGAAGTCCATATTAATTCTGTATATGGTGCAAGATGGAGGTGGGGGTTCCATGGAGTTTTATTCTTTTAAATGTAGATATCCAGATGCTCTAGCATCATTTGTTGAAAATACTACCCTTTTTCCCATTGAATTTTCTTGGTACTCAAAATAAACTGACCATAACCATATGAATTTATTTTTGGAATCTCAATTCTGTGCCATTGATCTACATGTCTATCTTAATACAAGTATAACACATTCTTGATTACTGCATCAAAACTGTAGTTTGTTTTGAAATGGGATATAGAAGTTCTCCAAATTTAAAGTTGTTTTTTTTTTTTAATTATTTTGGCTATTCTGGATTTATTGCCTTTCCATATAAACTTTTTTTTTAATTTTATTTTTACTTTATTTTACTTTACAATACTGTATTGGTGTTGCCATACACTGACATGAATCTGCCATGGGTGTATATGAGCTCCCGATCCTGAATCCCCCTCCCACCTCCCACCCTATATCATCTCTCTGGATCATCCCCGTGCACCAGCCCCAAGCATCCTGTATCCTGTATCGAACATAGACTGGTGCTTCGTTTCTTACATGGGAGTCTACATGTTTCAATGCCATTCTCCCAAATCATCCCACCCTCGCCCTCTCCCTCAGAGTCCAAAAGTCCGTTCTATACATCTGTGTCTCTTTTGCTGTCTTGCATACAGGGTCATCATTACCATCTTTCTAAATTCNGCTGGACACGACTGAGTGACTTCACTTTCACTTTCATGCATTGGAGAAGGAAGTGGCAACCCACTCCAGTGTTCTTACCTGCAGAATCCCAGGGACAGGGGAACCTTGTGGGCTGCCGTCTATGGGGTCGCACAGAGTTGGACATGACTGAAGTGACTTAGCAACAGCAGCAGCCTAGCAGGACCTCACTCCATCTACAGCTGAAGTCTCTCCCTTGGGGTCTAGAGATGACACAGAAAAGAGACAGGCACATTTCTGAGGCCTGAATGATCCTAGGAAAACTTACTGATCTTAAGATATCTACTGAAAATGTAGAATTTAAGATTGACTCGAAGGTGATTACCATTTCTTCTCAATTCTTTCACCTAACTATCTCTGTTATAGGGTGAATTACATCCTCTCAAAATTCACATGTTGAAGTCCTAACACCCAGTACTTTACAATGTGACTGCACTTGGAGATAAGACTTTTAAAGAAGTAATTAAGGAAAAATGAGGTCATATGAGTGGGCCTTAATCTATAATATGAATGATGTCCTTGTCAGAAGAGGACATTAGGACAGATACACAAATAGGAAAAGATGGTGGGAAGACACAGGGAGAAGGTACCCATTTGTGAGCAAAAGAGAAAGTTCCTCATAAGAAAGCAACCCTGCCAACATGTTGATCTTGGACTTCCAGCCCGCAGAACTATGAGGAAATAAATATGGACACAGTTAACAACAGAGCCCCAAAATACATGAAGCAGAAGCTTAGGTAATGGAAGACAGAAATAGGTAATTGAAGAGTAATAAATGGAGATGTCACTACCCTACTTTCAATAATGGATAGAACAGCTCGCCAGAATATCTTAATAGAAGAGCTGAATAATACCGTAAACCAACTAGACCTAAAAGACACCTGTAGAACTCGCCACCCAACAGGTACACTTGGAGCGTTTTCCAGAATAGACCATGCATGAAGCAATAAAGCAACTCTCAATAAATTTTAAATAATTTGAATTATGCAGAGTGTGTTCTTCAACTAGAAAGGAATAAAATGAAAAATCAAAAGTGGAAGAAAATGCAGAGAATTTACAAATATATGGAAATTAAAAAACACTCCTAATTCTGAAGGAGATCAGCCCTGGGATTTCTTTGGAAGGAATGATGCTAAAGCTGAAACTCCAGTACTTTGGCCACCTCATGCGAAGAATTGACTCATTGGAAAAGACTCTGATGCTGGGAGGGATTGGGGGCAGGAGGAGAAGGGGACGACCGAGGATGAGATGGCTGGATGGCATCACCAACTCGATGGATGTGAGTCTGAGTGAACTCAGGGAGTTGGTGATGGACAGGGAGGCCTGGCATGCTGCGATTCATGGGGTCGCAAAGAGTCGGACACGACTGAGTGACTGAACTGAACTGAAAGAGGAATTTTCTTAATTTCATTTTTGAATTTTCATTGCTACTTTTCAGAAATACAATTGATTTTTGTATATGAGCCTATATTGTGTAATTTTTCTGAATTCAGTTGCTAGTTCTATGGTTTTTTGGTGGAATCCTTAGAATATTCTACATATAAAATCACATCATCTGCAAAGAGAGTTAGTTTTACTCCTTTTCAATCTGAGAGTCTTTTATTTCTTTTTCTCGCCTAATTGCCTTGGATAGAACTTTCAATACAATGTTAAACAAAAACAACTTTCAGTTTTATTTTTTCTCTATTGTTTTTCTTTTTTATTTCATTAATTTCCACTCTAATCTTCATTATTTCCTTCCTTGTGCTTGCTTTGGATTTAGTTAGCTCTTCTTTTTCGAGTTTCATAAGGTAGAAATTTAGGTTATTGATTTGAGATCTTTTTTCTTTTTAAATACAGGCACTCACAGCTATCAATTTCCCTCAAAGCACTACTTTTACCAGATCTCATAAGTTTTGGTACTCTGTTCTGCTTTCATTCATCTCAAAGTATTTGTAATTTCTTTCTTTAACCTATTGGTAATTTCAGTTCAGTTCAGTTCAGTTCAGTCGCTCAGTCATGTCCGACTCTTTGCGACCCCATGAATCGCAGCATGCCAGGCCTCCCTGTCCATCACCAACTCCCTGAGTTCACTCAGACTCACGTCCATCAAGTCCGTGATGCCATCCAGCCATCTCATCTTCTGTCGTCCCCTTCTCCTCCTGCCCCCAATCCCTCCCAGCATCAGAGTCTTTTCCAATGAGTCAACTCTTCGCATGAGGTGGCCAAAGTACTGGAGTTTCAGCTTTAGCATCATTCCTTCCAAAGAAATCNCTTCTGTCGTCCCCTTCTCCTCCTGCCCCCAATCCCTCCCAGCATCAGAGTCTTTTCCAATGAGTCAACTCTTCGCATGAGGTGGCCAAAGTACTGGAGTTTCAGCTTTAGCATCATTCCTTCCAAAGAAATCCCAGGGCTGATCTCCTTCAGAATTAGGAGTGTTTTTTAATTTCCATATATTTGTAAATTCTCTGCATTTTCTTCCACTTTTGATTTTTCATTTTATTCCTTTCTAGTTGAAGAACACACTCTGCATAATTCAAATTATTTAAAATTTATTGAGAGTTGCTTTATTGCTTCATGCATGGTCTATTCTGGAAAACGCTCCAAGTGTACCTGTTGGGTGGCGAGTTCTACAGGTGTCTTTTAGGTCTAGTTGGTTTACGGTATTATTCAGCTCTTCTATTAAGATATTCTGGCGAGCTGTTCTATCCATTATTGAAAGTAGGGTAGTGACATCTCCATTTATTACTCTTCAATTACCTATTTCTGTCTTCCATTACCTAAGCTTCTGCTTCATGTATTTTGGGGCTCTGTTGTTAACTGTGTCCATATTTATTTCCTCATAGTTCTGCGGGCTGGAAGTCCAAGATCAACATGTTGGCAGGGTTGCTTTCTTATGAGGAACTTTCTCTTTTGCTCACAAATGGGTACCTTCTCCCTGTGTCTTCCCACCATCTTTTCCTATTTGTGTATCTGTCCTAATGTCCTCTTCTGACAAGGACATCATTCATATTATAGATTAAGGCCCACTCATATGACCTCATTTTTCCTTAATTACTTCTTTAAAAGTCTTATCTCCAAGTGCAGTCACATTGTAAAGTACTGGGTGTTAGGACTTCAACATGTGAATTTTGAGAGGATGTAATTCACCCTATAACAGAGATAGTTAGGTGAAAGAATTGAGAAGAAATGGTAATCACCTTCGAGTCAATCTTAAATTCTACATTTTCAGTAGATATCTTAAGATCAGTAAGTTTTCCTAGGATCATTCAGGCCTCAGAAATGTGCCTGTCTCTTTTCTGTGTCATCTCTAGACCCCAAGGGAGAGACTTCAGCTGTAGATGGAGTGAGGTCCTGCTAGGCTGCTGCTGTTGCTAAGTCACTTCAGTCATGTCCAACTCTGTGCGACCCCATAGACGGCAGCCCACAAGGTTCCCCTGTCCCTGGGATTCTGCAGGTAAGAACACTGGAGTGGGTTGCCACTTCCTTCTCCAATGCATGAAAGTGAAAGTGAAGTCACTCAGTCGTGTCCAGCTCTTAGTGACCCCATGGACTGCAGCCTATGGGCTGCCTATGGAATGCAGCCTATGCAGGCTCCTCCGCCCATGGCATTTTCCAGGCAAGAGTACTGGAGTAGGGTGCCATTGCCTTCTCCCTGCTAGGCTACTGAANAGTCGTGTCCAGCTCTTAGTGACCCCATGGACTGCAGCCTATGGGCTGCCTATGGAATGCAGCCTATGCAGGCTCCTCCGCCCATGGCATTTTCCAGGCAAGAGTACTGGAGTAGGGTGCCATTGCCTTCTCCCTGCTAGGCTACTGAACCAAAATAAGAGAGACTATCGACTAATTAACAACCTGTTGCTGTGGGAATCCAAATAGAATCTGCAATCTGTTCTGAAGACATGAACCTCTAAAGCACCAGGAACCAAAGTTATAGGTCTGCCAATGGGCTGGTCACAGAAAACTTCTTCTTAAAACCTGAAGACAAACAGAGCAGCCAGGGAAGGCATCAAAAGATGTCTAGCACAAAAGTTGCAAGTGTCTAGCGCTGACTGACTGATACTATAAGTAGACTTTTATAATTCCTGGCAGCATTAGGCATAAGACCATTTAAATAATTTCTTTAAAATCAAAACAAAAGATGGGAAAAAAAAACAAAAGATGAAAGTTTAGAGAAACTATTAATAGGTAACAGCCAAAGCTTAGTCATAGAAGATGATTTTATCCAGGTGTTAGTAACTTACTTTCCCTAAACATACTAAAACAGAGACAGTAAGCAGAAACTAGTTTCAGTCTTTATTTTATAAGGCTATAATTTAAAGAAAAACTAGATTCCAAAAGGGCAACTGCATCCACGTTACAAGAAGTTATACATGTCTACTACAGAAACACTGGTAGAAATTTAAAACACCCTTATATATTGATGTATTCATATCAACAAAGACAGATGTGGATATTCAAGACATGATCTAGTTCTGGTTTTTAAAATAATTTTATGAGAGGATTTTATTTTTACATTTTATGTTTGTGCCTGGATGTTAAAAAGTAATCAGTAGAGAGTCATACTGTTATGTTCAGATAGGTATCAATAGCGTTATTAACAAAAAATAAACATTCTGTCAACCTAGTAATTCTCCATTAATGTGTGAAGTGATCTAGTTTTCAAGTTTAAGAAAGCAGTAGGTAAAGGGCGGGAAGATGGCGGAGGAATAAGACGGGAGACCACTTTCTCCCACACAATTTCATCAAAAGAACAATCCAACGCTGAGTAAATTCCACAAAACAACTTCTGAAGGCTGGCAGAGGACTTCAGGCAACCAGCAAAGCAGATCATTGGCTTCAAAAACAGGTAGGNCAAAGAGTCGGACACGGCTGAGGGACTAAACTGAAGTGAACTGAAAAGTGATTCTATATTTAGAAAAATAAATGCCATCTTAAAATTTAAAAAATAATCCCTACTCCTATGGCAACTTGCATGAGAAGTTAATGAGTGATATATGACCATCACAAGGCTATCCATGATCTTTTTGCTTTTTTCCTCAGCCAAAGGAGAGGATGAGGCTAACTTGTGAAGGTGACAAGTTGAGTGAATTTATCAAAGTGTTTCAAGAATCAATTACTATATAAACTCCTTGTTGACTTTCCTCCCATTCCCAGCTGTTATTTATTACTTCTCAAAAATACAGAGTCATCCAGGCATGCTATTTGCCAGTGGAGAGGGCACACAGATTTACTTCGGTCCTCCTTATTCTCCTTCCAGAGTCTGCTAGAATCTTCTCAGATCTTAAACAGGAAGGCACATCCTTGTGCATAGGGCCTTTTGAGATTTTTTTTTTTTTTAAAGCATGTAACAGAAGTGCATGGCTGCAGCTATTATGGACAGGAAGAAATCTCCTATTTCCACAGACTAACAATATAGGCTGCATCACGTTGGTGGCTCAGATGGTCAAGAATTTGGCTGCAATACAGGAGACACAGGTTCAATCCCTAGGTTAGGAAGATCCCCTGGAGAAGGAAATGGCAACCCACTCCAGTATTCTTGCCTGGGAAATTCCATGGACAGTGGAGTCTTGTGGGCTACAGTCCATGGGGTTGCAAAGAGTCAGACAGGACTGAGCGACTAACACACACACACACACACACACACACACACACACACACGTACATAGTATATGAGGGAAAGGTTTCTTTCTGGGTAACATGGAGCATTTGTCATCATTTTTTTCTGCCAAAAGAGTGCAGAGTAAATTGAGAACCCACAAATGCATTGTTTTCAGGATGCTCCTGTCTCTGACAATTTCATTTCCCAGAATGCAAGGCCCACTCTGCCCTCTCTCCCCTTCCTGGATTGAGCTGACAGTCATGGACTTGAAGCACGTGAGGGAAGAGGACTGCTGACAGGAAAGAGAGTAGCCTCTTCATGAATCAGTGCCAGGACACAGCAGAGGGGAGGCTGCCTCATTTTCAAGGTCTGTTTTAGAGTGGGGTTGAGTGAGTAGAGGTCTGAGTGATGCTTCTTTTCACCTTTCCTTTTGGTTCAGCACCTCAGAAGTCATCTTGATTAATGGTAATTTCATACAGAATTGAATTGGTTATTGTTGTTGTTCAGTTGCTAAGTCATATCCAACTCTGTGACCCCATGGATTTCAGCATGTCAGGCTCCTCTGTCCTCCATTATCTCCCAGAGTTTGCCAAAATTCATGTCCATTGAGTTGGTGGTGCTATTTAATTATCTCATCCTCTGCTGCCCCTTTCTCCCTTTGCCTTCAATCTTGCCCAGCATCAGAGTCTTTTCCAATGAGTTGGCTCTTCAAATCTGGTAACCGAAATACTGGAGTTTCAGCTTCAGCACCAGTACTTCTAATGAATATTCATGGTTGATTTCCTTTAAGACTGACTGATTTGATCTCCTTGCAGTCCAAGGGACTCTTAAGAGTCTTTTCCAGAACCATAATGTAAAATCATCAGTTCTTCAGTGCTCAGCCTTCTTTATGGTCTAACTATCACATTTGTACATGACTGCTAGAAAAAAAAAATCATAGCTTTGACTATATGGACATTTGTCAGCAAAGTGATGTCTCTGTTTTTTAATATGCAGTCTAGGTACGTCATAGCTTTCCTTCCAAGGAACAAGCATATTTTAATTACATGGCTTCAGTCACCATTATTAACTATTAGTCATTTGTTAATTCAACACATATTGTTGACCTACTATGTTTGTTACCCAGCAGATGACTACTAGATTAGTCAACTCTACCTAAAAATGAATATTCATGCTATGTACAAAGGCAGATACCCAGTTCAACTAAAGTCCATGAATGGATAACTGTTCTCCATGTGTTGCTCAAAATACAGGCTCCCCATGACCTACCAAGTTAAGCAATCTCTTTGGAATGATGTTCAAAGCCATATTTGATCCCAAACTACTTGTACAAGTTTTTGCCCACATTTTCCTCTTTTTTTATCCTTCTAGAAATCAAATTAGGCCCAACTTTCTGGCAGAATCCTTTGCCTTGGACATTTGTTTGTTTTCCTCCTACCTGTGCTCCCTATGTTGGCTGCCTGGGTACCACTAGTGGTATAGAACCAACTTGCCAATGCAGGAGACATAAGAGACACAGGTTCGATCCCTGGGTTGGGAAGACTTCCCTGGAGGAAGAAATGGCAACCCACTCCAGTATTCTTGCCTGGAGAATCCCATGAACAGAGGAGCCTGGCGGGCTGTAGTCCATAGGGTCACAGAGAGTCAGACATAACTGAAGCAATTGAGCATGCACACACTCACTCCCTATGTGATCTTTGCATGTTGATAATATGTATCATTTAAATTAATTCTCAGTTCTTAAAACCTTTTCTGATATCCCCAATTAAACAGGAGCTTTCTCCTTTACACTCTTAAATATTTTGTACCTCCTCCTGTAAAATTAACACTTTTATCCTTAGCATTTGTTCACTTCTATTGATATTGGAAATTCTAATAGAGTAGGAATTGTATTTTGCTTGCTTTCCACTAATAATAATTTATACAAAGTAAAATTTCAATATATATTAGAAGGGAAATGAATTAAATTTGGCATATTTCTCTGATTTGATCTCTATTGGTATTGAAGTTTTTTTGAGTTTCGTGTGTTGTCTTGAGAAAGAGCATGTCCATTGTACAAATTTAAAAAATAAATATAGAATTTGACATCTTCCCTCTTTCATTGATAATATGTACTCAAAGATGTTAATTCTTGTGAGGGTAAAACTTTGATGGCATCCTTGGAAGTCAAAGTTTTTGGAAACATACTGCAAACATGCAAATGTCTTTCTTTATTATTGGAAGTAGATTTGGGTCTTAGAAGGGTGCGATCTCAATATTTTAGAAAATGAAATATTGAAATAAAATATTGTTAGACTCATCTAGCGCAAAACAATTCTTTTTTCTCCATACAGTCAGCATGTATAACTTTCTTCTTATTTCTGATAAATGACAAAGTTTCTACTTTTGAATTTAAGAAATATGTCCTAATACATATTATCTTTTCCTCCTGGAGTAGCAGATTGAATTTGTTTAAAAATGTTCTAATAAAGAGTTCTGTGTATTTGGCCTTATTGGTCACATAAGTAGAAAAAGTACTACTTACAGACACTGTTATTGTTATCTTCAAAAAAAAAAAAAGAAAGAAAAACAAAACTA
>SJYV01035235.1:0-42004 GCA_006410875.1 Neotragus pygmaeus | reverse complement strand
GATGTGAGAGTTGGACCATAAAGAAGGCTGAGTGCTGGAGAATTGATGCTTTTGAATTGTGGTGTTGGAGAAGACTGTTGAGAGCCCCTTGGACTGCAAGATCAAACCAGATAATCCTAGAGGAAATCAGTCCTGAATATTCACTGGCAGGACTAATGCTGAAGCTGAAACTCCAATACTTTGGCCACCTGATTTGAAGAACTAACTCATTGGAAAAGACCCTGATGCTGGGAAAGATCGAAGGCGGGAGAAGGGGACGACAGAGGATGAGATGGTTGGATGGCATCACTGACTCGATGGACATGAGTTTGAGGAAGCTCTGGGAGTTGGTGATGGATAGGGAAACCTGGCATGCTGCAGTCCAGGGGGTTGCAAAGAGTTGGACACGACTGACCAATTGAACTGAACTGACTGAATACATTTGGAACATTTTTACTATCATCACCTAAAGATGTACTAAATACTTTTAACCAGTCCCTTCTGTGGATATTTAAGTGGTTTCCAACTTCTCATTACAAGATATAGTATAATTAAGGTCATTGAATACATTTATGATTAGTTTCCTATATTTTCTTTAAGCACTTTGAAGATATCATGCTATTCTTTACTGTCTTCTACCATTTCTATTGAGAATTCAGTTGACTGTCTTATTGCTCATTTGAGATAATATGTCTTTTCTATGACTGCTTTAAGATTTTCTTTGTTTTTCTGCAGTTTTACTGTAACATTCTTGAAGTTAGGATTTATCCTTTGTGAGATTTACTGCATTTCTTGAATCTATGGATAAATATCTTTCAACAATGTGGAGAATTTTAAAGTCATTATCTCTTCAAATACTGCTTATGCTCCATTTTCCCATTTCTTTACACACACACACACACACACACACACACACACACACACAAGCTTTTTGCCCCATTCCCCTCAGTTCTTATGCTCTTTTCTGCATTATGTCCTTACATGCTTTAGTGTACTGGTTATTTTATCTAATTTCTAGTTTACAAAATCTACCTCCGGCTGTACCTAACAGGCTATTAAATTCATCTACTGAGTTCTTAATTTGTCATCATAGCTTTTCAGTGCAAGACTTCCTACTGGATTTTTTGTAGTTCCCAGGCCTCTGCTCAATGTTTTCAGTGAGAACATTAAAAAAAAAAATCTGTGTATGAAAAATTCTATTACTTGGCTCTCTGTGGGTTTGTTCTCATTGTTTATCTTAATATTTCATCCGATTGTGTTACCTCCTTATATACTTGATTATTTTTGATGGAGGGCTGGCTAGTCAGTGTACATAAGAAAATGTAGATATAATTTGAAACCCTATTAAGATGTTATCTTCCTCCAAGAACTAGGTGGTAACTAGGGGATATTTGTGATCCCAGATAACCGAATCTAACCACTGGCAGCAAGAGTCTGTGACAGAAGTAAGTCCTGCACCAAATCACTGAAGTGACTATTTTCTCAGTTCTACCAAGAAGGGTATGTAGTGAGGACCATCCTACATACAGAAGAGAAGTTAAATTTCTCATATATAAAAGATACCTTAGAACATTCAGTTCAGTTGCTTAGTCGTGTCCGACTCTTTGAGACCCCATGAACTGCAGCATGCCAGGCCTCCCTGTCCATCACCAAGTCCTGGAGTCCACCCAAACCCATGTCCATTGTGTCAGTGACGCCATCCAACCATCTCATCATCTGTCATCCCCTTCTCCTCCTGCCCTCAATCTTTCCCAGCATCAAGGTCTTTTCAAATGAGTCAGCTCTCCGCATCAGGTGGCCAAAGTATTGGAGTTTCAACTTCAACATCAGTCCCTCCAGTGAACACCCAAGACTGATCTCCTTTAGGATGGACTGGTTGGATTAGGGATTAATTATCTCTTGGAACTTTGGTGGAGAAGCATCTTAATCAAATCTATACCTGAAAAATGATCCAAAGCTTAGCTCTAGTTCTTTTAAGGACTTATTTCTAGTCCCCACTTCACTGACTCCCACCTTTACACATGGGGGATTTCCAGGGCCCTTTCTCCTCAGACATCTCATGAACTCCTATGTTTTCTTTCCTAACTCCATTTAATTTTTCAATCTGTGCAGTATCTGCCCAAAAGTCAGTGTCACTAGGATAAAGAGCTCCCCTTCCCCAGATCTGATGGTTTGGGTTTCTTTCTTCTCATGGATCTTGGCCTGCAAATCCTTCAGTGTCTTGGCAGCTCTCTTTTGCTTTCTAAACAAGTTTTAAAAATTTTTTTTCTTGTTCTTTTATTCGTTTAGTTGCTCTGAGATTGTGTGTATGTGAGAGAGAGACTGAGGAAGTTAATCGAAATTACCCCATTGACCACAATTGGAAGTATAATGCCAGAACAAAGGATACATATTCGATAGTTTGACAGCTATGGCTATATTATCTTCCAGAATGGCTGCATTAATTTACACATAAACATCAATAGTATTAACAATGTTGAATAGTTTCTGTATCTCCATGTTCTCCCTCAAAAATCAATGCTCTAAATATTTGATAATTTAATAGGTTTTCCTGATACCACTATAATTTCAAGCTATTTAAGGAAAAAATATGTATTTGCTCTGCATGCAACATTTTAAACATCTGAAATAATTTTGATGCTACATTAGATGTAATTTTCAGTATTACAGCAAATACTTTTTGAACAACCAAGTGATATTACTGGTTATTAGTGAACTAGATATCATCATTATAACTCCTTGTGATATTTTATGTTTCACTGTCTTCTATTGCTATTTAGGTTCTGTATCTTTAGTACCTTCTCTCCCTGACTATCCTTTTAAAAACAAGGATATTTGTCTCTGAGCTTCGCAGGTGGCACAGTGGTAAAGAATCCACCTGCCAATGCAGGAGCCACAGGAGATCGGGTTCCATCCCTGGGTCAGGAAGTTCCCCTAGAAAAGGAAATGGAGAGCCACTCCAGTATTCTTGCTCGGGAAACTCCATGGACAGAAGAGTCCACGGGGCCGCAAGGAGTCAGACACAACTGAGCATACACACACGCACACACACATTCGTCTCTGTCCCCTCTAGTGCTTGGCAACACAGCAGCCATTAGGCAAGGACTGCTTTGATTACAAGAAATAAGAGCAATCTTTGTAATATCTGGGACAGCTGATTTATTCAAAGGGTTCCCCCAATCCATGTGACCCCTGGAAGTACAGATCAGGTGCTAGCTTGACCACACTCAAGAACATCAGTAAAATTTTCAGAGAACCCAAACCTTATTACCCTACTTCAGTATTTTAGAGTTTTAACCTTCAAATCTGTTGGGAAGGCAGTGATTCGTACTTCCTGGTAAAGAGAAAAGTATCTTGACAGAGATCCAACTTTCAGAATGGCAAAGAAAGAGAACTGCAAAGGTATTGTGGAATAAACTGAAAGCCTATTCATTACTGTCAGGCTTAAAGCTTTCCCAATCTGTTACCTTGACTGCCTTCCTTTAAAAAAAAAAAAAAAAAAAGAGGAGCAGTGTTATAATAAATCATGAGCCAATGTTTCTTTGGGAATTATTAATTACTTCAAAGGTGACTGTCTTATTTGTAGCTAGCCATTTCCCTAACCCAGAGCAGAACAGGAGTAAAGTAATATCCAGACTTGCATTTGCAGGAGTTAATTTAAATTTTAGTGTTACATTACAAATGCTACATTTCCACAAGATTTTCGAAGCAGGGATTTTTCTTGTTTGGGCAAAAGGCAGCAAGGTGGCAAAGCCTGCAGGAACTAGAAAGCTCTAAGGACAGATTCCGTAACAGAAGATCAAACTATTACAATATTTTTGAAATAGGGAAGCTTCTCATTTATGATGATAGTGTCCTGGTTTCACAGGTAAGAAGCACGGAGATGTGCTGTAAAACCTCTTTCCCTGCCCTAAAATCTGTGAATGTACTAGACTACATTCTATCAAACACCAGAAAATGTAACCATGGGCTTTTAAAAACCTGCCATCTAAGATATACTAGATGTTCAATATGATACTTGAGCTCCATTCTTGTGCAATGAGACAAGAAAAAGGGGGGAAATGTATAAATAGAAAGAACAAATCATTATTACTAACATTTTAGGATGATCTTACCTGAAAAATCCTAAAGAATCTATAAACATTTTTTTTTAAATTAATAAGAAATAGTAAGATTGATGGTTATTAAATTAATATAAAAAAATCAACTGCATTTCTATAGAGGGCAACAGTCAAAAAATTAACTTTCAAGATATTGTTTAAAATAGCAACAAAAATATAAAGCACCTAGAATAAATCTAATAAAATATACTTAAGACCTTCAAGGAACAAACTGTAAAACTTTACTGAAAGATATTAAGAAAGACCTAAATAAATGGAGAACTAGGTTATGTTTTAAAGAGAAGATCCAATGTTATAAAATTGTCAAGTTTTCTCCAACTGATCTAAATCTATAATTTTAATGTGCTACTAAACAAAATGCCAGCAGGTATAATTTGATGGTTCTTTATAAAATTTAAGTATAAAAATTAAAGGGCCAATATTAACCAAGACATTTCTAAAGAAACACAAAGTGAGGGGACTTGCCTTTTCATATACTAAAATCTACTTAAATACATTGTAATTAAGAGAGTGTGGTATTGGGCAAAAAGCGCAAAATAACCGAGGTGACAAACACAAAACTCAGAATAAATGCACACATATATGTAAACTTGACTTATGACACAGCAGGTGCTGAGAATCAGTAGGAAAGATGGACTACATAGTATAAAGAGCTAAAACAACTGGGCACCAACATAGGGTCTGTGGTAGGCCAAATAATGGCCCCAAAGATAACCACGTCCTAATTCCTGGAACCTATAAATATTACCTCATACCACAAAAGGGTGAATACTATCTTACATGACAAAAGACGTGATTAAGAATTTTGAGATGGGGATAGTATCCTGGATTATCTTGACTGTGTGTATGCTGAGTCAGTTAGGCATGTCCAACTCATGGACTGTAACCCACTAGGGTCAGTCCATGGAATTTTAAAGACAAGAATACTGGTTGCCATTTCCTCCTTCAGAGAATCTTCCCAACCCAGGGATCAAACTTGCATCTACTGTACATCCTGTATTGGCAGGTGGATTCTTTACCACTGAGCCACCTAGGAAGTCTCTATCCTGATTATCATAGCTTAAAGTTGTCTTGAAATCAAGTCATAGTAGCCTTTCAACTTTATTCTTCTATCCCAAAGTTGTTTTGGTACAATTCTAAATTCTTTGCATTTCCATATGAATTTGAGAATAAGTTTGTCAATTTCTATTAAAAAAAAAAGCAACTTGGATCTTAATTGAATTGTATTGAATCTATAAATGAATTTTGGAGAAAAATGACATCTTAATATTTAATTTACCTATATAAACAAGGTACAATTCTTCATTCAATTTTGTCTTTAATTTCTCTCAGCAATGTTAAAACATTCCACATCTTTTATCAAGTTTATCTTTAAATAATTTGTATTTCTTAATGCTTTTGTAAGTAATATTGCTTTTTTAAAAAATTCAATTTCCCATTGTTCTCTGTCGAGAAACACAATTGATTTCTCTCTACATAAATCATTTCCTGCAACTTTGATAGACACTTACTTTTTAGTCCACAATAAAACAGATGCTTTCCAGCACCATCTCCAGATTTTGATGCAGTATATCATAGATGAAACCCAAGAACCCACATTTTTAATGAGCAGCCAGTGACTCAATGCAGATTCTCTAAGAATGCTACCCCAAGAAATATATAAACACTGTTAACTACATTAACTTCTGACAACAGGGCAGAGTAAGCTGACTCAGCACATCATTTTACTTTAAATACAGAAAGAACTTATTAAAAGTATGACAGACATGTAGCTTTAATACTTATCCAAGTCTAAAAAAAAGAAATAAGAATTTATCAGGTGCTAGAAATAAAAAATTCATGTGCCAAGCAGGAGACCTGGGTTTGATCCCTGGGTTAGGAAGATCCCCTGGAAAAGGAATGGTAACCCACTTCAGTATTCTTGCCTGGGAAATCCCACGGATAGAGGAGCCTGGCAGGCTACAGTCCATGGGGTCATCAAAGAGTCGGACACGACTTAGTGACTGATTTTCATTTTCACTTTCAGAAATTAAAAAAAGAACTCAGGGATTTGTAAAGTATATACAATCTTATGATGTAATGGCTTCAGTTTAAGTACCCTCACAGAAACAGGGCATATGGCTATGCTCCTATCTGGGAATGAGGAACTGAACTTAGATCCTTGCAGAAGTCCAGGACCTTGGAAAGGACACCTCTTTCCCAAAAGAGAACTAGAAAAATTCTACCTATAGGGCTAGGGAGGCAGTGATGAAGCCTGTCCTCTACCCTGCAGTCTCAATAAGGGAAAGACACCTCTGCTAGAAATCAAAGCCTCATGTACAGGTACAGGATCCAAATCTACACTTTATTATAGATGAAAGGACTGATGCTGAAGCTGAAATTCTAATACTTCGGCCACTGGATGCGAAGAACTGACTCATTTGAAAAGACCCTGATGATGGGAAAGATTGAAGGTAGGAGGAGAAGAGGACAACAGAGGATGAGATGATTGGATGGCATCACCAGCTTGATGGACATGAGTTTGAGTAACCCTCGGAGTTGGTGATGGACAGGGAAGCCTGGCGTGCTGCAGTCCATGGGGTAGCAAAGAGTTGGACATGACTGACCAACTGAACTGAACTGATAGGTGAAAGATTGAGTGCAGAAGGAGAAGAGGGTATCAGAGGATGAGATGGCTGGATGGCATCACCAATGCAATGGACATGGACTTGGGCAAACTTTGGGAGATGGAGAGGGACAGGGAGGCCTGGTGTGCCATGGGGCTGCAGAATTGGACACAACTGAGCATCCAAACAGCAGCATAAGTGAAAGAATTAGAAGCTGAGAAAATAAAAGTTGCTAGGTCTTGAAGAAATAAAAAATTGTTCTGAAGGACCATTCATGATCTAGTACTTATGCTGTGCTAATTTCGTTTGGGTTGCTATAATAAAATACCATAGACTGTGAGGGTTAAACAACAAACATTTATTTCTCACAGTTCTGGAGGCTGGGAAGTCCAAGATCAAGGTACTGGCAAATTCAGCGTATGGTAAGAGCTTGCTTCCTGGTTCACAGATGCTATCTTCTCACTCACATAGAAGAAGGGACAAGGGAGCTTTCTGAGGTCTCTTTTATAAAGAGCACTAACCACAGTCATGAAGAGTCTGCCCTCATGTCTTAATCACATCCAAAGGTACTACCCTCCAATTACCATCACATTGAGTACTATATTTCAAAATATGAATTTGGGAGTGAGGGGGTAGGGACACAAACATTCATTCCACAGCACATGCTAAAGATGAGCTAACAACACCTATGTTTCAAGTCATCTGAAGAATCAATTCAATATGAGGAAAATCAGTGGTTACCACAAACATGTAAATTAGTATTCCAAAAGTTTGAGATAATAGAAAAGTCTAACATGTGGCATTCTCAAAATCCTTAAAGATGTGGATGAAGAAATAGAAACCATGTGAAGGAGATAAATGAAAGTATTAAAACCAAATAGAACTTCTAAAACTGAAAAGCCAAACTGATGAAATAAAAACTAAATAAATGGAGTAGAAATAGCTGAAGAGTCAACTGGAAGAAAAATCTTAGAGAAAACCCAGAATGTATCACACAAGGAAAAAATGTAAAGGAGGGACTTCCCTGATGATCCAGTGGTTAAAACTCTGTGCTTTCATTGCAGGGGTCAAAAAGAAAAAATATATAAAGGAGAAGTGAAAAGATTTTTTTGATCCCGCGGGAAAGACATATATATTTCCAGAAGGAGAAAATTGAGATAATGAGATGAAAACACTGAAGAGATAACTGCTGAGAATTTTCCAGAATTGATGAGAGGTACTTATATTAAAGAAGCATATCAAGTTTGAAGTAGGGTAAATAAAGGTAAATCCATCTAGGTGAAATTGTAGAACACCAAAGCATAAAGTAATTCTTAATATTAATCTAATGAAAAAGAGATAATTGAAAGAAATGACAATTAGACTGCAGGAGATTTCTCAACAACTGAGTCCACTGTTCACGCCACAAGGAAGCAAGCAGCCACATGGAGAGGCCACAATAGGGCTTGCAGCAAACAGAACCTGGTGAGGGCCCTGCCAACAACTAGGATCGAGTGCCAGATACGGATGAGCTAAAAAATGCTATCAGCCTCTACTTTCAAGCTTGCCTGGTTGTCCTCATGTGGAGCGAATAGTGCTGCCCTTGCTGAATCCTAAATCACAGATCTATGAGCAAAACAAGTGATTGCTAGTTGTTTTAAACCACTAAATTGAGGGTAGTCTGTTATGCATCAAAAGGTAAAAAGAGCAAAGTGACTTAAGCAAATGAAGGTTTTTACTTTGCTCACATAGGACACTGAGACGTATGGATTTGGGGGAGGATAAGATTTTAGGGGATTAGGACATGCTTCTGCTACTGATGATGATTAATAAGGCTGAAAATAAAAATAAACATTGATTTGATGGTTACTTTCTCTTCATGTTCATGAACCATACAATTGTATTTACTATAGGTTTTAAATAAGTTTCAATGTATAGTGTAGCTAGTCCTCCCATATTATTCCTGTTGAATTTTCTAGGCAATCAGGAATTTATTTCTTCCCTAAAGGAGTTTTAGAATGAAACTAATTAAAACAAAACAAAACAAAAAACACCTTACTGATATTATCACTGGCATCACGTTGCACTTACAGGGAGAACTGACTTATTTATAATGTTGATTTTCCTGACCAAAACCATGAGCATTTCTATTTGTTCAAGCTTTCTTAAATTTGGGTAAGTATAAAAGATGATACTGGTATATTATTCTCTGTATATGCTTGAAATATTTGATAACTGAGAATGTAATTTAAAGTAGCTGATTAAGAAAATAATTTCACATTCATAGGAATAACACACCTTATATTATCATCAGGATACAATCTGATGAGTTTTGAGAAAGACAACTTACAACTATGTAGCATATCACTGACGTGAAAGTCATGTCCGACTCTTTCATGACCCCATGCACTATAGCCCACCAGGCTCCTCTGTCCATGGGATTTTCCAGGCAAGAAAACTGAAGTGAGTTGCCATTTCCTTCTTCAGGGGATCTTCCTGTCACAGGGTTCAAACCCATGTCTCCTGCATTGGTGGGCGGATTCTTTATCAGTGAGCCACCAATACTCTGAAAAGCCCCAAACGTTTTTAATGACTTGAGTAATTTAACTTTCTCTTTCCTAAACCTCCATTCTTTAATTAGGATAAACCTCAAAAGTCCCAAATTGTGCTAAAAACTCAGATGTTTCTCTTGGGATGCACAGAGTGAAAACGGATAATGAGGTTTCACCTTAATTGGGCCTTTCAAGGAAGTGCATGCATCTGGAGTCACTTCCACTATGTTGCTTTTCTGAATTTGACTCTGAAGCACCCATTAACCATGTTCTCTAACAATATATTTCACAGCTTAAATCAGGAAGTGTTACTTCCTTTGAAGTTCTCATTCAGTGATTCAAACCAAATATGTGTGGTTTCCCTTCGAGCTTTTTTTTTTTTTTTAAGGGTAATCTTTAAATTAGGTATTTTCACATTCCACAGGAAAGTCAAGATGGATGAAAGATCAGCTTTGAGACCTAGATCAAACCACCAGCAAGTATTTATAAATATCTAATATACAGGTTTAACCACTTCTAAGAAAATCTGAGAATTTTAAATGAAAAAAAATTCAGTATCAGATTAACTGAAAAGGTTTTAATGATCTTATATTTGCCATATTCAGGTCTGAGCTGGTCACTCCTCACTTAGAGCCCTTCAGGGATTCCCTGCTCCCTGAGGATGAAGTCTGAGCTTCTTAGTCGGCCAGTCAAGAGCAGGCCTCTAAGAACTGGTTCCCACCTACTATACACCAGCCTACAGCTTCATTTCCTGCCCCTGCCTGTCCCCTCCCAAGTTTCAGTTTCTCTCTGATTCACACCCTAAGAACTTACAATTCTTTGCCATTTCATGCTCGTCATATTTTTACATAGTGTTTCTCTGTGTTTTCACAAGTAGTTTCCCTGCCTGTCCTGCCAAGGCCCTCCTTTTTTTCCCACTTGACTAACAAATATTTCAAGGGTCACTTTCTCTGGGACCTTCCATGCAAACTGCAAGACAGAGCTATTCTTTTCAATAATTTTCATTCATTCACTGTATGGCATTACATAACTGTTAGTTTCTGTGTCAGTTCCCCCCACTCCGTTCTAATGCTTTCTGAGGGCAGGAGCTATGCTTTTGTGCATATTTGTACTCATGGTGCCCAGTTATAGAAGCTTTCAAACGAAGAAAAAGTTGCAGCTGGAGATGGGGGTTAAATTTCACGCATTCCAAGAGGCCTCCCTCAAGACCAATGACATCGGCCTTCCCTGCTACTTCCTGTCTCTGAACACACATTCACATAATGGAATACTTCACAACAATGAAAATGAAATGCAACTAGAGCTACAAGCAGTAACGTGGATGAGCCATGTAGATTGATTCCAATTATGTACATTCCAAAAGCAGGCAGTACTAAATTGTAATATTTAGCTACCATACACAGGAATATAAACTATAAGTGAAAGCAAGGAGATAATGATTGTGAAGGAGAAAATGATTACCTAGAGGGAAGTTGGAGTGAAGGGAGTGTGACGGAGAAGGAACACACAGGAGCCTACCGAAGGTTCGAAATATTCTATTATTGATCTTGGTGGCAATTACACAATGTATGCTCTGTAACTATGTTACACTGTACTTGCATGTATATTAGTTCTCTAATGCTGCTACAAGAAACTACCACAGACTTAGTGGCTTAACACATAAACTTATTCTCTTAAAAGTTTGGTAGGTCCAAATCTAAAATGGGTCTCACTGGCTTAAAATCAAGGTGTTGGCAGGGCTGTGTTCCTCTCTAGAGGGTCTAGAAGAAAACACCTTTTCTTGCCTTACCTATTTCCTAGAGGCTGCCTCAATTCTTTGGCCTTTCTAGCTTCAAAGCCAGAAATGGCTGGTATAATCTTTCAGGCAGGGCAGCATTCTGACACTGAGCCTGATATTTCAGCCTTCCTCTTGAATATTTAAGGACCTTTGTGATTATTATTGATTGAGTCACCCAGGACATTTTCCATACCTTCAGGTTAGCTCATTAGTAACCTAAATTCCATTTTCTACCTTAATCCCCCTTTGCCATGCAATGTAAAATATCCACATATACTGGGGACATGGACATCTTGGGGAGTCCATCACTCTGCCTACCACAGCACACAATATGTACAGTTCTGAATCTGTGCTCTATTTCTCAGTGAGAAAAGGTTAAAAGTAAAATTTTGGTATATAAATACAAAGAATTCCTATACAACCATGAAAAAGAATGACCCTTTTAAACTTGTTAGTGTTATGGAATAATCTCTAAGAAGCATTTACCAAGTAGTGTTAGAACTACTGTGTAAAGTATGCTGTCATTTCTGTAAAACAGTATGAGGAAAAGCATATCTGCATGTTTCTCCCTTTATGTGCTCAAATCACGTATGAAAACAAAATTAAAGCAAGGGAAGGAGCTTTTCTATTTGCCTAAGAAGTATTTCTTAGTGACCTAAAATCAGGAGGTTTCACCAACCCTTTGAAGATAATAGTAAGGAATCAGCACCAGCCCTTGAAAAGACACACTGAATTGCATGGAATTTACAGAGAAGATAATATGGAATTACTATGCAAACAAAACACTTTCCTGGCAATCATATCTTTAAATAAATCACTAACAAAATAAAAAAGAATGTCATGCAGATGGAAAATTACACCATTCACTTTACCCAGGATGTGAATTCTGTGGCAGAATTCAGGATTGCAAACAAAACAATAGATAAATACAATTAGTTATGTAATGTTTGGGAACCTCCTGGAGAGCAGCCAGCCCCCTGGAATAAGGCCAAGCACGACGACATCCCAGGGGAGCCATCGATGGGAGGGAGATCCCAGCACCTGTGATGTGGGGGCCACTGGACCATTTCCAGCCTATGTCTGAACACTGATGGACCAACATTTCCTCCAGATCCACTAAGAGGTCTGGGGTAGATGCTGCTGCTCTGAAGCGTGGAAACAGGTCAGTCCAGAAATTTGTAGCATTCTACATTCATCCTAGTGCCGTCTTGAGAATCCTGCATCCATGCACAAGGGAGAGATTGGGTCAAACTAGGATTCATTCACTCATTCATTCATTTTTTTCTCACTTACCTGCTCATTCATTTAATCAGTATTTACTGAGTGGCTTTATCTTTCAAGTGCTAACAGTGTAAGACACAAAATTTTTTAAAATGGGTAAAACTATATTGTTTTGCTTAGGAATGAATACATAGGTGGTAATACATGAAAATAAGAAAATTACTATCATAAAAGTCAAGGTGATGGCTACATCCAGGGGAGGTGAGGGAAATATCATCAGGATGGGACACACACCTTGGATAAGTGGAAAATGGCACAGTCTTGGGTTGGGCAGCCCACATCCTAAACTGCTGACCCCTTGACACAGAGAGAAGACTGACTGTATAGATATGGACTGGAAACATGCTGGTAATAACAGAATAGTGGGATTTTTGCACTTAGGGATACTAATGATTGTGCACCCTTATTACTCTCCCTCCAAGTTTAAAATCACCACCACAGCCATATTCCTGGGAGACCTACAAAGAGGTAAGTAGCACAAGCTATCCTTAAAATTAAGCCCATTTTCTTATTCTTATATACAAATAGACAATCACAGACCGGAAAACACTGGAAGGGGTCCTATGAATGCAAGATACAAGCTACATGGGTTTTTCTGACTAATAAATGTCAGAAATGTATTTCTCTAGGCATCCTTATTTCATAGCTTTAAATGGTGTTTAATATCATTTACTATTCATGTTTGAGGATTGAAATCTTGTTCTTTGACAAAAGATGATCAATTTTGTATGTTTACCTTTGGAACATTAAAATTTCCAAAAGAATAAAATGAAAAAGATGGAAGAAAGTATGTTTAAAAAAAGAATTCCCAGAGCTGAAGTAACATATGAGTAATCAGACTTGGCCCATAGAAAGCTGAGGAGAATGAACTAGAAAAACTCACTCTTGGACATACCTTCACAACATCTCAGATCCCAAATACAGAAATAAAACTCTAGAAAATATGAGAGAGAAATACCAGTCCACCTATAAAAGAATGAGAATTGAGTGACTTCAAGCTTCTGAATTTTTATAATAAATTTGGCACAAGGTCTTCAAAGTTCTGAGGAGAAATTATTTTGAACCTAGAATTCTATAGTCAGCAGAACTATCAAGTGGGTGCATGTGTGCATGCTAAGCTGCTATAGTCGTGTCTGACTCTTTGCAACCCTATAGACCGTGGCCTGCCAGGCTCCTCTGTCCATAGGATTCTCCAGGCAAGAATACTGGAGTGGTTTGCTGCCCTCCTCCAGGGGATCTTCCTGACCCAGGGATTGAACCCGTGTTTCTTAAGTCTCCTGCACTGGCAGACAAGTTCTTTATCTGTAGCGCAACCTAAAAAGCCTATCAAGTGGGTATGGAGGGAGAATAAGACATTTTCTTGCATGCAAGGATCAAAGTTTCCCATCTAGATACCCCTTCTGAGGAAATTACTTGAGTAAAATGAGAGTCAAAAAATATAATGGAACACACATGGAAATTAAAAAAAAAAAAAAACAACTCCTGGATAAAAACTGTGCAGGAAGTAAATGATCTAAATTAGAATAGAGAACTGATGGGCTCTGAGGAAATATCTTCAAGGAGAAGAAGACNTGAGAGTCAAAAAATATAATGGAACACACATGGAAATTAAAAAAAAAAAAAAACAACTCCTGGATAAAAACTGTGCAGGAAGTAAATGATCTAAATTAGAATAGAGAACTGATGGGCTCTGAGGAAATATCTTCAAGGAGAAGAAGACCATGAACCCTAAGTTTAGACACAAATTTTTAAAATGAGGAATTAGAAACCACAGGGGGGAAAATACCCAAAACTGTATGGAAGAGTCAAGTCAATTATGAAGTGAGTTAAAATGAGGGATAGCTGTGAGAAGGTGGTGGACAGTCAAGAAAGAGAACCTATAAGATTCAGACCTTAGGGACATTCTTTGCGCGACTTAAGGTCAGAACACTCAACCAACAGAGGATAAAATGTAATCCCAGAGTACAGTTCGGCCCTCCAGTGTATAAAATTTATGTAGACAAAACAGAAGACTTGAATGTGGTAATCACCCATGACAACACAAAAGCAGAGCAACTCACAGAAGAGGGAGAATCATAGTGGGCAGACAACTCCTCCAAGGATGTTGCAGGGCTGATGGACACAAATTTATAGTTTTAAATATACAAGTAAAGGCTATTTAAGACCATAAGTAAACCTCATAAAATAAAATAAATATAATAAAAATAACTGGGCTACCAGGGATTAAGGTGTGGGATAGAACTATCTGCAAAGCGGGGCATGAGGAAATTTTACTGGCTGGTGGAGATATTCTACGCTTGCTTTTGGTGGTGGCTACATCACTGTTTACGTCTGCCAAAGTTCACAGAACTGTATATCCAAAAAGAGTGAATTTTACTGCATGTAAATTATAATCTATTAGGTCCAGGAAGGAGTAGAGAAGATCGAAGTGAATGAAATCCTCATTTTTTATATTGAGGACTCAAAAGTAGTATGTGAAGTTGATGAATCAACAAATAACCATATAAGCAAGAAACAGCTATAAGTACTTCTTGGAAAGCAGTACTGAAGAAATAAGACTATTATTTAGCTTTATAATCTTACTATATGTATTTTTACTTATTTATTGATATCAGCTTTTTTTAAAATTCTGAAACATTTTTAAAATACATAAAACTCTCCTTAGTAGTACAAATAACTTCTATATATTCCTTTGCTCTCAATAATCTCCTTTGTAGCAAAAGATCCAATCCAGGCTCATATGTTGCACCCAGATGTCATCATGTTTTGTCCTTCAACATGGGTTAGTCTGAGGCTTCCTTGTGATTAGACCCAAGTAAGTATTCAAAATCATTGAAGAGATGCTGTGTTTCCACTGGATCCTAGCAGGTGCTATATGAGGTTGATTTGCTCTATTACTGCTGGTATTAACTAAGATGACATCTACCATTCCATTCCAGTAACAAAGGGCTCATCTTAGGCTTCTTCCTTCCCATATCTCTATTTCCCTTCTCTGAGTGAAAATCACTAGCTCTTGTTATCCTCAATATACTTACTTCTTTGCTTAATTCCTCTATATGTATCCAATCTCCTGAAGCCATCAGGTTGCCACCCTACCAGTACACCCTCTTTGTGGCTCTGGCCACTGCCAGGCTACCTTCCCATCTCACTTGGCATGCATTATTCTGATAAAAACTTAAAAAGGAAAAAATTAACTATCTAAATACTATAAAAAGAATAAAACATAACACTGTGAGAATTTGTGTCAAGTAATATTCTTACTCTGGGACTTCTCTGTAGCTCAGATAGTAAAGAATCTGCCTGCAATGCAGGAGACCCGGATTCAACCCCTGGGTCAAGCAGATCCTCTGGAGAAGGATGTGGCAATCCACCCCAGCATTCTTGTCTGGAGAATCCCATACACAGAGGAGCCTGGAGGGCTACAGTTATGGGTCACAAAGAGTCAGATATGATTGAGCAACTAATACTATTACTATTGAGCAAATACTACTGTTACTACTAATATTCTTCAGTTCAGTTCAGTTCAGTCACTCAGTCATGTCCAACTCTGTGCGACCCCATAGACAGGCTTCCCTATCCATCACCAACTCCTGGAGCTTGCTCAAACTCAGGTTCAACAAGTTGGTGATGCCATTCAACCATCTCACCCTCTGTCATCCCCTTCTCTCCTGTCCTCAATCTTTCCCAGCATCAGGGTCTTTTCAAATGAGTCAGTTCTTTGCATCAGGTGGCCANGCTCAAACTCAGGTTCAACAAGTTGGTGATGCCATTCAACCATCTCACCCTCTGTCATCCCCTTCTCTCCTGTCCTCAATCTTTCCCAGCATCAGGGTCTTTTCAAATGAGTCAGTTCTTTGCATCAGGTGGCCAAAGTATTGGAGCTTCAATCTCAGCATCAGTCCTTCCAGTGAACATTCAGGACAGATTCCTTTAGGGTTGACTGGTTTGCTCTCCTTGCAGTCCAAGGGATTCTCAAGAGTCTCCTTCAACACCACAGTTCAAAACCATCAATTCTTCAGTGCTCAGCTTTTGTTATGGTCCAACTCTCACATCCATACATGACTATTGGAAAAACCATAGCCTTGACTAGACAGACCTTTGTTGGCAAAGAAATGTCTCTGCTTTTTAATATGCTGTCTAGGTTGGTCATAGCTTTTCTTCCAACAAGGAAGCATCTTTTAATTTCATGGCTGTAGTCACCACCCCAGTGATTTTGGAGCCCTCAGAAATAAAGTTTCTCACTGTTTACACTGTTTCCCCATCTATTTGCCATAAAGTGATGGGACCAGATGCCATGATCTTATTTTTCTGAATGTTGAATTTTAAGCCAACTTTTTCACTCTCCTCTTTCATTTTCATCAAGAGGCTCTTTAGTTCCTCTTTGCTTTCTGCCATAAGGGTGGCAAGTAAGTAAGTAAGTAATAAAGTCACTCAGTCGTGTCTGACTCTTTGTGACCCCATGGACTGCAATCCACCAGGCTCCTCAGTTCATGGGATTCTCCAGGCAAGAATCCTGGAGTGGGTTGGCATTTCCTTCTCCAGGGGATCTTCCCGACCCAGGGATCAAATCCAGGTCTCCCGCATTGGAGGCAGACGCTTTGACCTCTGAGCCACCAGGGAAGGTATCATCTGCATATCTAAGGTTACTGATATTCTCCTGGCAATCTTGATTCCAGTTTGTGCTTCATCCAGCCCAGCATTTCTCATGATGTACTCTGCATATAAGTTAAATAAGCAAGGTGACGATATACGGCCTTGACGTACTCCTTTCCCAATTTGGACCAATCCGCTGTTCCATGTCTGGTTCTAACTGTTGCTTCTTGACCTGCATACAGATTTCTCAAGAGGCAGGTAAGGTGTTCTGGTATTCNATTCCAGTTTGTGCTTCATCCAGCCCAGCATTTCTCATGATGTACTCTGCATATAAGTTAAATAAGCAAGGTGACGATATACGGCCTTGACGTACTCCTTTCCCAATTTGGACCAATCCGCTGTTCCATGTCTGGTTCTAACTGTTGCTTCTTGACCTGCATACAGATTTCTCAAGAGGCAGGTAAGGTGTTCTGGTATTCCCATCTCTTGAAGAATTTTCCAATTTGTTGTGATCTACACAATCAAAGGCTTTAGAATAGTGAAGAAGAAATAGATGTTCTTCTGGAATTCTCTTGCTTTTTCTATGATCCAAATTATTCCTTGATTTATAGAGCAATAAGAATATTAGTTGGAATTCTCTTGCTTGGATCATAGAAAAAGCAAGAGAATTCCAACTAATATTCTTACTGCTCTAAAAATGAAGGGGTAACCTAGATCCATGGTCTTCCATTCTCACCCAGTTCAGTTCAGTTCAGTTCAGTCGCTCAGTCGTGTCCGACTGTTTGTGACCCCATGAATCGCAGCAGGCCAGGCCTCCCTGTCCATCACCAACTCCCGGAGTTGACTCAGACTTGCGTCCATCGAGTCCGTAATGCCATCCAGTCATCTCATCCTCAGTCGTCCCCTTCTCCTCCTGCCCCCAGTCCCTCCCAGCAACAAAGTCTTTTCCAATGAGTCAACTCTTCGCATGAGGTGGCCAAAGTACTGGAGTTTNAGTTGGAACATTCTTTGGCATTGCCTTTCTTTGGGATTGGAATGAAAACTGATCTTTTCCAGTCCTGTGGCCACTGCTGAGTTTTCCACATTTGCTGGCACCTTGAGTGCAGCACTTTCACAGCATCATCTTTCAGGATTTGAAATAGCTCAACTGGAATTCCATTACCTTCACTAGCTTTGTTCATAGTGATGCTTTCTAAGGCCCACTTGACTTCACATTCCAAGATGTCTGGTTCTAGATGAGTGATCACACCATCGTGATTATCCAGGTCATGAAGATCCTTTTAGTACAGTTCTTCCATGTATTCTTGCCACCTCTTCTTAATATCTTCTGCTTCTGTTAAGTCCATACCATTTCTGTCCTTTATTGTGCCCATCTTTCCATGAAATGTTCCTTTGGTATCTCTAATTTTCTTGAAGAGATCTCTAGTCTTTCCCATTCTGTTGTTTTCCTCTATTTCTTTGCATTGATCGCTGAAGAAGGCTTTCTTATCTCTTCTTGCTATTCTTTGGAACTCTACACACCACAATTTTAAGGTACTTCAAAGTTTGATCTGTTCTAGAAAGAAGTATGAAGTACATAACTTGCCTCTATTATTCTCCTCCTGATGTCATGTACTGCACATAAACCCCAATATTCTCTCACACACAGCACTTTATCACTTTATGCTCTGGGCACTTGGTAACCTGAATTTACCACATGCAGGAAGTCTTTACCTGAAATGTCACAGTAGACAGTCTGCTGGTAGAGCTTGGCTTCCCGAGGATTAAAGTACACAGTGATTTCAGCTGATGAATTGGGCCAGACATTGCCTTCCTAAAAAACATGAAAGAATCATTAAAAAAACAATATGATGAAGGGAAGACACTGCTTTTAAATGCTGTTATTATAACTCTAGGAAATTTGAAGGAAATATTTTGACAAAAAAATAAAAGAAAGAACAGCTTTACCCCATAGATAGAAAATTTCTATTACTTGTCAAGAGGTGATACAAGCAGGGATAAAAGCTTCAAAGATCATTTCAGTGAGTAAATGGATTTATAATTACTTACTAAAGGAAGCTAGAGTACTTAAGCCATTTCCTAAAGTTTTTAGATTCAACTAACATTCATTGTAGGCCAATGCATGTACAGCACTGGGCTTCAGAGATTAAGAAAGGCAAGGAGCTCATCTCTTAAAGGGATGATAAAAATGTACACATATATCTTAAAATATATGTGATAAGTGCTATCTGTGCTTTAGCTACATAAGATCCAGATACTGCTTTTCACACACGAAGAAGTATCTAATTCACTTGACGGAGAAACCATATTCCAAACCTCTGAGTGACAACATAAGGAAATACTCTCATTTTGTGAAAATAGCAATGGTCTGAGGCAGAACAATGGCCAAATCGAACTCTGGTTCTGATCCTGTGTGATATTATTTCTCATTTTAACTCAAACTACTCAAAAGTCGTAATAAGAAAACTGAGGTTTGAAACTGTAATGCAACATATGACAATATCAGAATCCCCTTGAGATACCCTTTTGAAAAATATTTTCTACTAACCATGTAACCTCTCAGGGATGTAAAAGGACATGTTATAGCACCTGCCTCAAAGGGTTTCCATGATGAGGGATCATGAGGTCAAATGCTTTTGACCCACATTTAGTACACAGCAAGAGCTCCGCAAATAACGGCTTGCTATGATTGACGTTATTCTTTTTCCACTTGGAATGACTAAGATGAAAATATCAGAAAAATTAGGGAAGAGAATGTGTTTTTTCCCTATGGTTTTTATAAATAAGGCCAAGTAAAGTATCAGTGGTAAGCACATCCAAAAATGTATAAACAGTCCTACCAACTAAATAAAAAACTAAGGAAGGGGACGATAAATAATCAGGATCCAGTTTCAGACAATGTCACATGCATGTTCTATTTCCGTTTTGACTTGACATGAACATAGTGCTGGAATAAAGAATTAAGCAGACACGAAAGTGGTTTAAAATGCAGATATCAAACAAGAGGGCAAGGAAGAGAAAAGTAGAGTCAATTTGGGTTTGTTTTTGAAGGTAAGTGTCTGGTGAGTGTGCTTCTCAGGCTGTATGCCCCTGCTTCAGGAGAATAAAGGGCACAGAGACTCCAAGAAGGAGCGGTGAGGGCTGTGGGGGTCACATGGGTCCTGGGAGCTCTCACATCCCTTCAGCCCACCAGGATGAAGGCTCCGTGAGGGTGGGTGCTAGTATCTCCAGCACCTAAAACAGAGGTGGCTCATACTAAGTGTTCAACATATTCATTGAATTAGTTGTATCCATTCAGTTTGCACAATGTGTAGTTATTGGCAGTTGCCTATTCATCTTTGCAACCTATTTCTGCCACCTTCTCCTCAACTGGAACCCAAAAGTCATACAGTTCTAGATCTGACAGGGACTTTTGAGATCATGCAGGGAATAGGGAAGTCCTAAGCACTTTCGCTTATTTGGGCATCTCACTATAGCCCTTTTCCAAACTTGTAACTGGTATCTGCTCTCTTTTGATAGATAGTGAATACCTGGCCCATTTTGATTTGTGGGGATTCTGGTGATACGGGGTGCTGAGAACGTTTGTGGCTAGAATGAGCAGAGAAGCCAAGCCAAAAAGGTGGTTCATCCATTCAGTGGTATATCAGTGGGTAGTCCATCTTAGAATGGTTGAAGACCTGGGCTTACTCCTAACCCACAAGACAAATGTATTCCCCTGGAGGGATCAGGCTCTGCTTTGTTTGGAAGTGTAGAATGGATACAGCTAACCTGTTCCCATTCAAACTGCTTGACCCCAGAGGCCATCTTGGATCCCTAGAAAATCTCTACTGGAAAAGCCTCACCAAAATGATAGGAAATGCCCCAAAAAGGATAAGCTAGAAGACAGATAAGCTCAGTCCCTGTGGATAAATTCAAGTTTTATGGTTTGGGCTGGTGTGAACCACTTTCAAGAACATTATTCAAGCAAGAAAATCCAGGGCCCATGTGCACACAAGAAGGGAATACACTTAAGCATTATCCCAGAGGCACTTTTGCACACCCCATCTTCAAAGAAGTCTAATTATCAGACTGTGCTTACTCACTCAGTCGTGTCTGACTCTTTGCAACCCCATGGACTACAGTCTGCCAGGCTTCTCTGCCCATGGGGATTCTCCAGGCAAGAATACTGGTGAGTTGGGAAAAGGTGGGACAGACATGCTCCAGAGAGGCTATCAGAATCTCCCAGAGGAAGGAGCAGTAACATCTGGATGTGATCCAGGAGCAGACTGTCTGATATGGATGACTTGGAGGCTGAGGAAGTCTTCTGCATGGCGAGGGAAGACCAATACGAGAGAATCTGAGCCCACCAGGTATTCAGACTGGGCGAATGTGACTGTGGGTACCTTGCTTTCTTATCCTAGGCTGCAGTGGTTTTATTGTGTCTATGACATCTGCTAGCAATTTACAGCTTTTACTGAGCCCCAGGAGATAATTCAAGGACAAATCCTATTCTAAAGCCTCTCCTGGGCATGTAGCAGCTAATGTGCATTAAGAGTGCTGAGTCTATCTGTAAAAACAGAAGTATGGTCATTCAGTTTTCTGTCACAGAGGGATGCTTCTCACACAAGGTCATATCAAGGAGTGAGGAACATGTAGAAGGACACTTTTATTTTTTAGCTGGAATTAAAAGTTAAAGGACTTAAATTTTTTTTTTTAATAGTAAAAACTCACTACAGCATTTCCTACCAAATCAGAGTGCAAATACCAGAAACAAGTCATCAGCCTAAGATGATCCCAGTTTTACTTATGTATCTTTGATATATTTCATGTTACTTTTCAGACATTTCTGAAGTTAACTATCATATCATTTATGTCATCTCTGAAAAGAACTTCTCTTTCTTTATTGCTCAGTTCTAAAGTTTCTTTCCGAGAGCCAAAACATTCAGAATGTTCCCCTCTGGCTCTGACATCAGTATCGTTTCCTCCCAGGCCTGTGAAACCAGCCTCATCACCCAGAACCCCCTGCTGTTCCCCTCTGCCTTCCACAAATGACTCCTTTCCCATCGTTGTTCATTTTCCTGCTCCAAATGAGAGACTGAGAACGTAGAACATAACCTGCAGATGCCCATTATCTTGTTGGTTGAAAATACTTGGCAAAATGGCCTTCAGTTTTACTGTAATGATCTTCCTTCTTGGTCTTAATCTTTTGTTTTCCCCTCAGAACCACCACTACATTTCACCTATCAATCAAATGACCTGCTAGAAAAAATCAACTTTGAATTTTCAACTTTAAAGTTAATTTGCTATGTCTGTGTTTTTGGCCCAAATATTAAATATTTCTGGGAATGGAACTTCTGGGACAAGAACAACCAAGTGTCTTGACAGGGACAGTTTAGAGATGTTTTGAAAGCTATTTATGAACATACAGCCACTGGTTCATGATAAGCAAGTAATACGATCATGAGAAGGCTATCCCATTAAAATGATCTCCTTAAAAAATGATATTGGGAATGATTAAATAGGACCTTTAAAAATTCACTATGATGTCTCTATGATGACCTACAAGACCTTCTAGAACTTACACCAAAAGATGTCCTTTTCATCATAGGGGACTGGAATGCAAAATAGGAAATCAACAGATACCTGGAGTTACAGGCAAATTAGGCCTTGGAGTACAAAATGAAGCAGGGAAAAGACTAACAGAGTTTTGCCAAGAACACGTTGGTCACAGAAAACACCCTCTTCCAACAACACAAGAGATGACTCTATACATGGACATCACCAGATGGTCAATACCCAAATCAGATTGATCATATTCTTTGCAGCTGAAGAGAGAGAAGCTCTATACAGCCAGCAAAAACAAGACTGGGAGCTGACTGTGGCTCAGATCATGAGCTCCTTAATGAAAAATTCAGACTTAAATCAAAGAAAGTAGGGAAAACCATTAGACCATTCAGGTATGACCTAAATCAAATCCCTTACAGTTGTAGAGTGGACGTGACAAATAGATTCAACGGATTAGATCTGGTAGACACAGTGCCTGAAGAACTATGAATGGAGGTTCATGACATTGTACAGAAGGCAAGGAACAAGACCACCCAAGAAAAAGAAATGCAAAAAGGCAAAATGGTTGTCTGAGGAGGGAGGCCTAACAAATAGCTGAGAAAAGAATAGAAGCCAAAGACAAAGGAGAAAAGGAAAGATACACCCATCGGAATGCAGAGTTCCAAAGAATGGAAAGGAAAGATAAGAAAGCCTTCATAGTGATCAGTGAAAAAAAAAAAAGGAAAACAATAGAATGGGAAAGACTAGGGATCCTTCAAGAAAATGAGAGCTACCAAGGGAATATTTCATGCAATTCAGTTCAGTTCAGTTCACTCAGTCAAGTCTGACTCTTTGCGACTCCATGGACTGCAGCATGCCAGGCTTCCCTGTCCATCACCAACTCCCAGAGTCTGCTCGAACTCATGTTCATTGAGTCGGTGATGCCAACCATCTCATCCTCTGTCGTCCCCTTCTCCTTCTGCTTTCAATATTGCCCAGCATCACAGTCTTATCTAATGAGTCAGTTCTTGGCATCAAGTAGTCAAAGTATTGCAGCTTCAGCATCAGTCCTTCCAGTGAATATTCGGGACTGATTTCCTTTAGGATGGATTGGTTGGATCTCCTTGTAGCCCGAGGGACTCTCAAGAGTCTTCTCCAACACCACAATTCAAAAGCATCAATTCTTCATTGCTCTGCTTTCATTATGGTCCAGCTCTCACATCCATACATGACTACTAGAAAAACCATGGCTTTAATTAGACAGACCTTTGTAGGCAAAGTAATGTTTCTGCTTTTCAATATGCTGTCTGGGTTGGTTATAAGCTTTTCTTCCAAAGAGCAAGTGTTTTTTAATTTCATGGCTACAGTCACCATTTGCAGTGATTTTGAAGCCCAAGAAAATAAAGTCTGTCACTGTTTCCATTGTTTCCCCATCTATTTGCATGAAGTGATTGGACAGGATGCTATGATCTTAGTTTTTAGAATGTTGAGTTTTAAGCCAGCTTTTTCACTCTCCTCTTAGATGGGCACAATGAAGGACAGAAATGGTATAGACCTAACAGAAGCAGAAGATATTAAGAAGAGGTGGCAAGAATACACAGAAGAACTATACAAAAAAGATCTTCATGACCCAGATAACCAGAATGGTGTGATCCCTCACCTAGAGCCAGACATCCTGGAATGTGAAGTCAAGTGGCCTTAGGAAGCATCACTATAAACAAAGCTAGTGGAGGTGATGGAACTCCAGCTGAGCTATTTCAATTCGTAAAAAATGATGCTGCACTCAAGATGCAAGCAAATTTGGAACACTCAGCAGTGGCCACAGGACTGGAAAAAGGTTAGTTTTCATTGCAATCCCAAAGAAAGGCAATGCCAAAGAATGTTCAAAATACTGCACAATTGCACTCATCTCACACACTAGCAGAGTAATGCTCAAAATTCTCTAAGCTAGGCTTCAACAGTACGTGAAGTGAGAATTTCCAGATGTTCAAGCTGGATTTAGAAAGGGCAGAGAAAACAGAGATCATACTGCTAACATCCATTGGATTATTGAAAAAGCAAGAGAGTTCCAGAAAAACATCTACTTCTGCTTTATTGACTATGCCAAAGCCTTTGACTGTGTGGATCACAACAAACTGGAAAATTCTTCAAGAGATGGGAATACCAGAACACTTTACTTGCCTCCTGAGAAATCTGTATGTAGGTCAAGAAACAACAGTTAGAATCAGACATGGAACAGCAGATTGGTTGCAAATTGGGAAAGGAGTACATCAAGGCTGTATATTGTCACCCTGCTTATTTAATTTATATGCAGAGTATATCATGCAAAATCCCAGACTGGATGAAACACAAGTTGGAATCCAGATGGCCAGAAGAAATATCAGTAACCTCAGATATGCAGATGACATCACCCTTATGGCAGAAAGCAAAGAGAAACTAAAGAGCCTCTTGATGAAAGTGAAAGAGGAGAGTGAAAATGTTGGCTTAAAACTCAACATTATTAAACTAAGATCATGGCATTGGTCCCATCACTTCATGGCAAATAGATGGGGAAATAATTGAAACCATGACAGACTTTATTTTCTTGGGCTCCAAAATCACTGCAAATGGTGACTGCAGCCATGAAATTAAAAGACACTTGCTCCTTGGAAGAAAAGCTATAACCAACCTAGACAGCATATTGAAAAGCAGAGATATTACTCTGCTAACAAAGGTCTGTCTCTTCTAAGCTATCCTTTTCCCAGTAGTCATGTATGAATGTGAGAGCTGGACAATAAAGAAAGCTGAGCGCCAAAGAATTGATGCTTTTGAACTGTGGTGTTGGAGAAGACTCTTGAGAGTCCCTTGGAGACTCCTTGGAACAAAGAGATCAAACTAGCCAATCCTAAAGGAAATCAGTCCTAAATATTCATTGGAAGGACTGATGCTAAAGCTGCAATACTTTGGCCACATGATGCCAAGAACTGATTCATTGGAAAAGACCCTGATGCTGGGCAATATTGACGGCAGGAGAAGGGGACGACAGAGGATGAGATGATTGGATAACATCACCTACTTGATGGACATGAGTTTGAGCAGACTCTGGGAGTTGGTGATGGACAGGGAAGCCTGGTGTGCTGCAGTCCATGGGTTCACAAAGAGTTGGACATGACTGAGTGACTGAACTGACTTTAAAAAATTCTCTACTGAAAATCTTTAGATAAAAATAAAATACTTTAAAATCACCTTTCCCCTCCTATTACCCATCTCTTTCCTTCCTTCTTTCCAATGAAGAATTATTTCTTCAAAAATTTTGAAAATCAAAGCCAAAAGTACAAGAATGGGCTGTAACTCACTCCAGTATTCCTCTCTGGAAAATCCCATGGACAGACGAGCCTGGTGGACTGTAGTGTATAGGGTTGCAAAGAGTTGGACATCACTGAGCAACTGAGCTTACATACATACATGGATACACTGTTCTATCTGAAAAGTAGTTTATAATATGACTCTGCCTATATTTATCATATAATAGCTGCATTTTAATTCCTAACTTACATTTAGAAGAATAATCCAAACACTTGCCCACTCAAATGTTACACTTTCCAATCATACTCTCTAATCTGGCATGAGATTAGAAACAACATAAGAGTGAATTGTATTTAACTTCAGACCATTATATTTGCTATTAAGTGAGAGCTCATGTTCCCAGTACTGTGTTAAGTGCTGATGTACACTATCTCGTTCAATCTTTACAATCTTGTGAAGTAGTATTATCCCCATTTTAAACATGTGAAAACCAAGGCAAGGAGAAGTTAAGTATCTCACCCAAGGCTGCATCAACAGTTAAGTGGCAGAGCTGGGATTCTGTAGTCCTTTTTTCTTTAATTTCCTGAACCCTGCTGCAATTATAACAAAACGTGAGGCCTCTGCTTTTAAAAACTTCCAGGAGAAATTTTGAAACACTACAACCAACAATCAGGCTTAATTGAAGCCAGTGGGACCTGGTGTTCGTCCAGTGGACATAGTAGGACATGCTGCATACTCAAACATTCAGGTACTTTGGAAGGTGACTCGCTGAGGTTCCTATGAATGACACAGTCAACATTAGCATGGTGCAGCTCTTGAGAAGTGCACTAGAGGATCTTTACCAAGCTGTCCTGGTTGGGTCAGGCTACAGCCAATTCAGAATAAAGTTACTGAATAATGACTTCAAGAGCAGCTATAATGTGCCATGAATTTCATAAGGTTCTACCAAAATGGAAATATTCTTTTGGTAGAATGGTTTCTGCTATCTTATCGTATTTAAGAAAAATTTAAAGAATTTCTCTTGGGAAATAAAAATATCCCCTTAAAGTCAAATTTCTATTAGACAATAAAGAGAAAAAATAGAACCACTGATTAGCAGCTTTAATCCACAATGACCTTCTTAGAACCTTCCAGATCAATGGAAGTTTCTCTTTATTGTCACATGGGACAAATATTAATAGAAGTATCTCAAAGAGAAATAAGAAAAAATAGAAGCTAAAAACTAAAGGTAAACTATTCTAATTATCATTGAAAGAAAAGACTGAATTGGCACATGGCATGCAAAGAGATTTTTCTCTTTCAGTATATCTCCTGAGAGAGGAAACTGTGAATTTAGGCAAGTTTTGATTCTGATCAGAAAAGTTTTAAAGACAAGGTTTTAAGATCTGGCTATCCTGGGAAGACGTCCCTGGAGGTCCAATGGTTAAGACTTTACCTTCCAACACAGGGGGTGTGGGGTCCATCCCTGGTCAAGGACCTAACATCCCACATGCCTTGTAGCCCAAAAACCAGAACATAAAACAAACAATATTGTGAGAAATTCAATAAAGACTTAAAAAAATGGTCCACCACATCTAAAAAAAAAAATCTTAAAAAAAAAATTTGGTATCTCTCAGAGAATGTTTTACAAAAGATCTCTCTTGGGTGAGATACTCCAACCCATGTACAGCAAAAACTCCAGTGGGATTTTGTGGAGCTGAGGTAGTTGCAGGTGATGTTCCTGCAACCCTCTGGAAAGAGCCAGACCTGCGTCACTTTCAACAAAGAAGGGTCTTAATTTATTTAACAAGCCATGAGGAACCTTGATGGTTCTAAGACTTCGCTAAGTCTCCCTCTACCTCCACTGGTTCTCAAATACAACACTGAATATATCAGCACAAATGGAAAAGATTTAGCTGAGCACAAAGATCTGAGAGGATGAACAATAATAAAGGGAGCGTGAAGAATGGGAAAACCGCGCTGATGAAAAAGCCATGACTTGTCAAGGACAGTTTGTTCTCAGCACATCCCTGTCCTCTTTCTCCTTTCTGGCGTCCATTTCCAAGAAGTCAGCGCTCACATGTTTGCAATGTGACTCAACGACTAATGGTACAAGAAGTGGAAGGGGTTTGCAGTAAAAAGCTCGATCCTTCCTCTTTGCTAGGCATCTGGGCTCCTACCCAACCTAGTTCTGCTGAGCTCACATGCTATGCCAATCTCAGAAAAATAAAGTAAACTAAATTTGAGCTGTGCTTTCAAAGTCTGAATTGCTGAATCCCCTGTTTTCTGCAGGCTTAGGTGACGACAAAGCATGGTTTACTGTTTCTTACATGGTAATAAAGAAATGATCAAGTTTCTCTCCCTTTAAAAGACTTAGTTAAATTAAGCTGAGGTTTCCTAGGAATACTGGATGAAGTCTGCTTTGATGGAAGACACTTGCTAAAAGAAGCAGAAATGTTGTCCCTGATGTCAGTCAGTCAATCAGTTAGGGCCAGTTTGGGCAAATATCTTTAAATTCTCAGACATTTCTTTTTGAGAAAATATCTAGTGTTCAACATTCAGAAAATTGCTGCATTTTAAAAGTGTGACCTGAGCTAGCAGTACCAGAGTTCAGAAGCAAGGCTATCACACCTATGCTGTGATTTCTCAGAGGACTCCTAGATGCTCACGGAAATCCAAAGCTTAATTCTCTCTTTTTGCCCTGTAATATTCTTCTGCCTCTCAATTCTCAGAATTGTGTTTTTTGTCTTTAAATCTCTCTCACTCAGGGTACTCAAGAGACATAAGCAAAGGAAATTAGAGAATAAGACTGTCAAAATTCTGTACAGCTAGAGTCCATCTAATAAAATAGAATATTACATTTCTGAGTCCATTTCACTTGTTTTTCTGGAAGGCACAAAACTTGCATAATAGACTCAATTTTGCAATTCTTTCCCAAAGGGGAAAGAAACCTGTGTGGATGCAGGTGGCTTGAGCAATGATCAGTATTCTATAGAACCTAGTGCCTTCCCTAGGTAAGGAATAAAGGGAAATTTTAGGTTAAGTACATTAGTATTTTGAGATGTTATCAAAAGAACTGACATGAGGAACTTGATATAAATAGCAGTAATACGCAACATGTTTTAATGACTAGAACAACAATTTTTGTTACTATTAGAATATCAGTGATTACTATTAGAATATCAATAAATTACACACTAAGTTGAAAAAAATCCCTTCCATCCAGTTTTCATGTATTTGCCCCAAACTGCCTACTTCTTGTGTTTTTGCCCATACCCTTCTTCCACCAATGAACATGTCTAGGGTCTCTCAAAAGACAAACTTCCACTTCTACATTCTGTGACCACACCAGATCCAAAGATGCCCAGGCATAACTCCCCAGGATTCTGCCAACAGACCTATAGCAATGGTATTCAATGAGAATGATGAGCAGAAAGTGAACTGAGACAGTGGAACCAACCAGGTGTCAAGCGGTGAAAAGGTTATAGAATAGAATAAGAACCTGCAGTTCCAGAGTTCTGGATCATTCTTACGGCACTGAGTCAAACTACTTCTCACAAGATCATATAAACAAAAGGTGATTTAAATTCAAACCCTCACCACCGTTTGACAATTTATGGACAATGATTGATATCTTAATCTTGACTCTACTTGCTTTAAATTGAAAGAGCCTCTAAAATAGGAACAATGTTCCCATAAAACACTCAATATGCAAGGAACACAATAAGGGCTAAACTAACCTCTATTTTAGCTGATGCATTTAAAGAACCAGATATATAGACAAAGGTCTGAGAAAATAGGCATATCATCTCTTACTTATTTTCAGACCCTAAAGTACCATTTTTTTTTCTTTTTAGTTTTTAAACTTATTTTTTAAGTTTATCTCATTTGAAGAAAATATCCTTCCTTAGTAGACAAAGAGGCTGAAGGACCTAATAGAAAGCAAGGCAGTCTCTAAACCCCTACATCAACCTTTAATTTTATTTTTTGAACGGGCCATCAATTAGAGACTGACTCTTAGATCAGTAGGTGGCACTGCTTGGTTTTAATCATCTCTGCTTATATTGTGAACTCAGATCATATCAAGAAACTAATTTAAAAGAATCACATCCTAATAAAGAAAACTAATCACTGATGCATAGCTCAACTGTCAGAAATTAAATATTGGCCATTTGGCACAACTGATCGTATACATGAGCAATATTCAAAAGAACCTTCAGTAGAAAATGGTGATAGACAAGGCATAATAGGGTAGAAATACATGCAGGATGGCCTGGTGAGTTCTCAGTCAGCTGATTCTCCTCTTGGCCTTCCTTCTCTGTGAATTAACAGCCTCTCCCCTCTTTACAGGGCCTCTAAAGGTGAGCACCTGGGGGCTATCTTAGGCCTGCTGCAAATTTCTTCCTGTGCTCTGTTCTTATTTTAGAATTTCCATCTGCTCTTCATCCTTTCTGTGAAGACCTCCAAAGGATACTCACAAATCTTGCCTCCAGACCTGATTCCCATCCCACAAATTAAGTACTGTATTTTCAAAATTATCTGGACATCTAGTGTCATCTCAAATTCAGAGATGACAGAACCTGTTCAGAACCAAATTCATCATCATTAATTGATTTCCATTTGTTCATTTGTTCCTTCATCCACCCATTAATTGGTACTGTGCTATGCATGGGGTATAGATAAGGATAAGGCACTTCTTGATTTTAAGGAGCTCAGAGTCTGTCAGACTAGAGAATCATAACCTACTAACAAAAAGGATCAACATGCCCTACCCAAATATCCTTGTTTGGTATACGAGGCAACTGATGCCACAGGAGATGAAATGGCTTGCTTAAGGTCACATGTGCTATTGGCAAAGCTAGGAGTAAAACCCAGGACTTCTGGCTTGCCAGTTCCTATTAAAGTCATATTCTCCCAGTCACTCTAGTTCAGATCTGAGAAGACATGTGATTCTTCACCATGTCTCACCCTCAATGGCCAGTCTACCAAAAAGCACTTTGGTGTCTTTCTTTTGAGCATCTCTCACATCTGCCATTTCCATTGCTTTCCGACTGTCACTCGGCTGTTTCAGGTCAGCATCACCCTCACACAGCACACCTTCCCCTTGCCAGCAGATGTTCAGTTTCCTGACTTTCCCTGAATTAGTGAATTTCCCCTGCCTGACCTGCACTACCCATCCCACCTCTATGCATCCTCCTCCAACTTGATCCACAAGCGGATGCTAAGATAATCTTTCTGAAACATCCTGGACACACCCTGTGCCTGATCCAAAACCGAACTGAGTCTCAGAAACCCTCAGTACCAATTACCAAACTAGGATCCACAGAACACTGACTCCGGTATAGATTTTGTGGGAAAAGGGGTCTCTGGTCATGGGGAATAGCTGTTTGCACTTTGCCCTTTGAGAGTCACAGTCTCTTGAACCAGTATTTCCCAAAATTATTTGACTGCAAAATTCCCTTTTTGCAGGGACCATACACTGCCACCTGTCAGATCCAGTGTTGCCAGAAACACACTGTAGGAGACAGTCGGCCATAGCATAACAGGTTGCCAGGGCAGCCCAGACATGCCAACTCTCCTTCTCAATCTCAGTTCTTATATTCTCCATGACCACCGGCTCCAGACACACTGATCGTTTCACTGCTGTTTAATATGCTATGAACCTAACACTTTCTCTTTTGTTTTCATAACTTTAGGAAACATTCTTCTTCCTTTCTTAAATTTTACCCTTCCTCCAATATTCAGGTTAGATCTCATCTCTTCTACAAAGCTTTTACCAGCTCCCTCATAGAATTCATTTACCTGTATCATAAAACCAAAATTCTCAATGGTGGAAAATACTCATAGCTCACATCTGAGTCAAGAAGCTAATGTTATAAAATTTTCCCATCAAATAACTTCAAAAGTAATTTACAAGGTAAAATTGCATTACACTCACAAGAACTATATTTCTGTAAAACTATCAGGGTCTCTAAGTAGGAAAAAAGGAAATTTAATATCAATACATAATTCACTATAACAGATACTGAGTTCTGCTCTTTCTACCAGAAAAACACTAAGGAAGACATTAGGAAAAATTCATGACTTCGTTTTTCAATTTGCAAAAATTATCAAGAATCAGCTAATAAATACTATCATGAGAAGAAAGCCTGAATACCATACAGGAAAGATAAAATTATTACAGATGCTATAAGCATTACTTATATACTAAGCAAATATTATCCCCTTCCTGGAGATTTTTTCATACAACATACATAAATTTAGTCTCATTTATTTAAAAGATATCATATCTGTGTATCACTATCTTAAAAAATGGTTTTCTTCCTAATAGTAAAAATATGCCTTGTGCCCAATTCAGTTCCTATTTTAGAATTCAAAAATAATCATATTAAAGGCCACATATTAACATATTTAACATCTGCAATGAGAAGCTTTTGGTTTTGTGCATGAAGAAAAGAAAATCTGAGGTTAAACCTAGTCTTTTTACTTCGAATTTAATATGTACAAGACTTACCTGTGGGCCTCCCACCTCCTTTTGACTACCAATCTTTGCCATCACAGAGTCACCCATTCCCAGAAGGCTATGAGAAAAGGACAGCAGTCATCAGCCTGGATTCTCTGTACCAGCTGGGAAAGGTCCTGGACTGCCCACACTCTGGGCCTTGCCAGCCATGTCTAAGATTTCCCTGACTGATTGCTCCTCCCTGCCTCTGTCCCACTCAGCAACTTACTTGCTTCAGTTCAGTCGCTCAGTCATGTCTGACTCTTTGCGACCCCATCAATCGCAGCACACCAGGCCTCCCTGTCCATCACCAACTCCCGGAGGTCACTCAGACTCACGTGCATCAAGTCAGTGATGCCATCCAGCCATCTCATCCTCGGTCGTCCCCTTCTCCTCCTGCCCCCAATCCCTCCCAGCATCAGAGTCTTTTCCAATGAGTCAACTCTTCGCATGAGGTGGCCAAAGTACTGGAGTTTCAGCTTTAGCATCATTCCTTCCAAAGAAATTCCNTCAGAAATCTTCCAGCAAACAAAAGTCCAGGTCCAGATGGCTTCACAGCTGAATTCTACCAAAAATTTCGAGAAGAGCTAACACCTATCCTACTGAAACTCTTTCAGAAAATTGCAGAGGAAGGTAAACTTCCAAACTCATTCTATGAGGCCACCATCACCCTAATATCTCTAATATTCTTGAAGAAGTCTCTAGTGTTTCCCATTCTACTGTTTTCCTCAGCCATAAAGAAAGAATGAAATTCTGCCATTTGCAACAAGTGGATAGACCAAGAAAGTATTATGATTAGTGAAATAAGTCAGATGGGGATGACAAATACTATGTTATCACTTACATGTGGAACCTGAAAAATAAAACAAATATATACAGCAACATAAAAACAGACTCACAGGTATAGAAAACAATTTAGTGGATACCAGTAGGAAGAGGGAGTGGGGAGGGGCAACATAGGGGTATGGAATTAAGAGATACAAACTACTGTGTATAAAAAAGATAAGGAACAAGGATATATTGCACAGCACAGAGAATTATAGTCATTATTTTGTAATAATTTTAAATGGAGTACCATCTATAAAAATATCAATTCACTACACTGTAAACCTTAAAAAAAAAAAAAAGGGAATTTAGTCTGTGGAATCAGACAGATTCTGTTCTCTAGCTCAGGTCTCAGTAGTTAGACAGTGAGGTCAAGGATTATGTCTGTTTTGTTCATCAATGCCCAGTACGCAGTGCCTGGTACAGAACATGCAGTCAATAAGTATTTATTGAGTGAATTAAGGACAAAACAGTTTTCCACTCAAATGATTTTGGCCATCAGAGAACATCTGACATCTGGATGGAGATTTGATTCTTGCAACTAGCATCCAATGGGTAAAAGTCAGAGCTGCTATTAAAATATCCTACAGTATACAGGACAAAGAATTATCCAGCCCCAAAAGTCAATAGTGAAGACGTTGAGAAACCCTGCTCTAGAGTGAGGCCAATCAGGGATAAATTTCTAACTACTAACACTAATTGCTTGACCTTGAGTAAGTTATCAAATTTCTCTAACTCTTAATTTCCTCATCTATACAATGGGAGACAAATTATAACTGATAATAATATATTTATAAATGAGATAAAGTAGGTATCATGTATGAAGTGCTTATCAGCAACTGATGCATAGAGTGTGATCTCTATAAATGTCACCTCTGAGTGTTCTAACCATTAACCTTCATTCACTGGCACATAATGACAATGAGATCCCTCAGATGGAATCTTTATGCTTTTGGATCACACCGTTATCAATCTCAGAGTGAGTACTCACATCACATTAAGCCCTCTTCCCCACTACGTTTATTGCAAGGTTTATTGTATTTATGTGCTTACCAGAGGCTCAATAATGAAAATGGTATTCAAGGAGAGCATGCTGTCTGCCTGAACCAGCTTTCTCTGATTCTCAAAAGTTCGGGAGAGAATGGAAAGACGTTGTCGGAGAGAAGGATCAATAATGCACTCCTCAAGAAACTCATCAGTCTCATTCTTTTCCTTTTTGCTAAGATCATCACAGACCCTTAAAAAAAAAGAAAAGAAAGAAAGAAAAAAGAAGAAGAAGAAACATGAGATTTATTCTGGTACTTCCATGAAGTAAAGGGCTCTCCTCCAGCCCATCCTCTTGTGAAGTCTCATCCATGACCTTGGGGTGGTCCTTCCTTGCCTGAGACTGTAATATACCAGTTGAGAGACCTTATAACTTATCCTCTCGAGAATTTCAGTTTGTTTCCTTCAAGAAGTCCCCCAGGCTTCCTATCCTACTCAATGTTCATTTGCTTACTCCTGAGCCCTTACAGATATTTGCACAAATATTTTCCTTTAGGTAATTGTGTTTTCCAGGATGCTTTTTCAATATTTAACATATACCCTGCCTCTGATACTTCAAAGGTAATTTTTTGTTTCTTCTAAACTTGCTTAGCTTGAAATCTTTCCTAGCCGTTATTACCTACAGAACAGAATCTGGAGCCAGCAAAGACTAGGTTTTGATACTAACTCCACTCTCTATTTACTCACTCTGTGACTTCAGGAGTTACTTATACCCTCTAAGCCTCAGTGCCTTCATCAACAAAATGGAAAGAATAGGAGATTCTCCATCATAAAGATGTGTTGAGAATTAAATATGATCAAGGACATGGGGTAATTCTTGGAACAAAGCAGTCGCTCAAGAAATGCCAATTTTCTCCCTACATGAACTGCAGGCAGTTGCCAAACTGTCAAGTTATAAAACACTCAGACTACAAGTGGAGACGCGTCCTTTCTCTCTCTCTCTTTCTCTCTCTCTCTCTCTAGATCTTCACATCCCTTGTGGTAAGTCAGGAAAGCAGCCTTCACGACCGTCTACTCATTACTGAAGGTATGCTCACATAACTCCTTGTGTCTGTGACTTCATCTGAAGGCTGAATTTCAAGTCCTTCCAGGATACATGACCATTTTCCCAGCATTTTTCTGGTATTACCAGTGGTGAAATACATTATTTAGTAATGTGAATACTGAGTGAGAAGCTAGGGTCACTTAAATCCAGTCCCAGCCCCAATTATTTTGTAACTGACTTCATGGAAACCATATGCTCAGCAATGTCAAATAACTCTTTTTAAAATAACTTCAGTGTCCAGGGTCCTTCGGTCACACAGTATAAAGAAGTCGAAGAAGTGGGTTCAGTGTGTTCTGGCCCCAATGAAGAAAGCATCCCTTTTTCTTGCTTGATGGGACACAAGGTAACCAAAGCAGCCATCACTCTACACTGCTGGGCAGGTCAAGGCAGATTAAGGCAGCTCAGTCCACACGAAGAAAGGAAATCATGTATTCCTCCAGGTGCAATTTATTAATACATATCTATTCCTTAGGAACAAATCCTAAAGAAACAATCATGAATGTAAATAAAGAGCAACAAAGAGGTTCACCAAAGTGCTTGTAATAACACAAAAACTGTGGGTAAATTTGATGTACCAGATTGAAGTATTGGTTAAATAACGGGACTCATAGACATTACATTTATATATGAGGGTTAATGGGAGTGGGGTGTGGACCAAAGATAACAATACTTTATGAATTTAGGAGGATGATGGACTCAATCCTTACACCAGGAAACAAAGGAGGATGCTTTCCGACCACGCTGCTGGGACTCTTGAGTCACTGACAGCTGTATAATGAGAAGTGGGAGTGTGGGGTGAGGACACCAGATGTCATCCCCTCTGCCATCTATGCAGAATTACAGCCATGAGTGAATGTAAGAAGGGAATGTGTCATACCACTGTGAGCTGGCTTGACTCCAACAAGGACTTCTATATACCTCAGTCTATTGTCTGGCTGATACTCATTGGCTCCTGCACTCAGAGGAGTTCAGTTTTTCAGATGAAGATGCCTCTCATCACAGAACGTAACAATACACTAGGCTTTTCTTTCAGTAAAATCATGGATTTAACCCATTTTGCAAATGATCTGGTAGCCCAAACACCCATCACCTTCAGGCATCAACTACGGTTCAGTCAGTGGACTATACTTGGTGGGGAGTACAGTGTGTCGCAAGTACTGCCCTCTCATCTTGGGTTCCTAGAGACCTGCACTCTGATCCTTTGCAGCATCCCAAGAGGTGGTAATCAGATGCCAAGATTAAAAGCTAAGAACCTCAGCCATCACAGCTGGCAAAAATATTCCCCTCCACACCTGGTATGGAAAGGATGGAGCCATCCAACTTCAAATGGACTATGTGATATTGGACAGAGAGTATTAACAACTCTGTGATGCCTGTCATAAACGAAGTACTAGAGGTCCTCTTCCTGTTTACCAAGTACCACTCAAGTCTTTAGGTTCTCATATGACTAGGAAAGGGAGTGTTGTGCTAGGTCACTTCAGTCGTGTCTGACTGTGTGACCCCATGGACTGTAGCCCTCCAGGCTCCTCTGTCCATGGGATTCTCCAGGCAAGAATACAGGAGTGGGTTGTCATTTTCTTCTCCCGGGGATCTTCCCGACCCAAGATCGAACCAGAGTCTTATGTCTAATTTGCATTGGCAGGCGGGTTCTTTACCACTGGAAGAGCGCCACCTGGAAGAGCTCCCCAAACACACTGAGATTAAATTTATTACTACCTGGGTGGTAGGCTGAAAGCCAAAATACAACTGATTTATTTACAGAAATGTGTCATCTCCAACACTGTAATGCTTTGGAACACGTCCATGCTAATCACTTTCGGGGCGGGGGGCTCCACTGAGGATTCTGTGTTCTTGTACACAGTGAATTCAGAACCAGAGCAGCTGTTATTGAGAGAATGGCCATGACCTTGACGGAGAAATGGGGAGCAGAAATCCTCAAAAGCCCATGCTGTGTCTCTGGAAATAATAAACTGTGATAAGAATGAGGATGGAAGTATCTTGTAGGATATTTTATAATCCCTCAGGCCAAGATAGAGGAAGTAAGGAGGAATGAATTCAGTTTCAATTTTTGAAGGGATTAATTTTCTGTAACTCTAGAAAAATGTCAAAAAAGAGAGAGAACCAAAAGATCATTTTCAAAGGTTCTATATCTGATTCCTAAGGTTCAAAAAAATGGAAAAAAAAAAGTTCAGAACTTCTTCCTAACGGAAATCATATCACCATTGTCAGAGTCTGGAGCCTGAGATTAGCCTGAGGTCCCCAAATCTGAATGTGTGTCCTAAGATTCACACCAGCGTGTTTTGGAAGGCAGAGAGGAAGACTTCCTTTGTAGAATGAAAGTGATAAATTGCCAGAAAGGTAGAGGGCTCAGATGTGCCTTTGCTCAGGCACAGCACCAAGATGCTGGAGAATAAGAAACTATGATGGCTGGAATAGGACCCTGAGGATGTCCATGATACTAAAGGGATTAGAATTCTCGAAGTGATCACGCAGCAAGTTTCAGCCCCTTAGATGAATGCCTTGGGATGAGTTTTAAGCCATGTTATAACTGGAAAGCAGTGAGAAGACTCTTGAATTCACCTAAAATCTACACTGAAGTTTTAAAATCTTAAGTTACTGGGATGCTGCAAAGGGAAACGTGAATCTCCTAAAATAGGCCTAGGGCCCATTTAGACCACCTGTGCCGCAAGTTCAGGACAGAAGTCAAGCTTTCTCTCTACACCTTAACTACAGAGGTTACTGAAGGAAGAGGAGAAAACGAGCTCGCTCACCACTAGGAGTAGCAGAGTCAAACATAAAAAGATTATTCCAGGGATTCTTGCACTGTTCTTCCTGGGTAGCTCAAGAGAGAATTTATGCCAGAAGCTAAAGATCTCACTCCTGTTTCTTAGGGACAAACAAACCTTGGCCCATAAGCAAGCTATCCAAGAACATTCTGCTTGATCTGCTGCTGATGTGAGCCTAAAAGACAAGCTAAGGGTTTGTTACATGGAGGAGGATCGGATCTACACTCACATCAAGAGCACAGCCATCCATGAAAGGGGCACCTATCCAAAGACATGCACCAGATGCTCCATAAAGAATAGCCTCTTTCTTCGCTTTTTGAGATGATGGGCATTTTGTTGCTCGTTAGTCTAGGAAAAGAATCCATGGCTAATAATATGAAACTTGGTGGCATGCTTGGGAATGTATCAAGGAACAAGAGAGGCATGGGCAAGAAGAGATAACTGGTCAAATAAGAGATAAGGCATTTTACCCTAATTGAAGGGTAGGAAGAAGGGATGGGGCAGAAAATTCAATACATTCTTCACTTAGATCAACCAATCCAGTTTGTAGCAATAAGTTATGCTGCTCTGTGTCACCCACACACAGCAAAACATTCTTATTTAGCCATTTGAAGCCACTTTTCAGGTTCATTGTTTAAGGGAGGGGTATGATTCAAGATGATAAATTTGGGCTTCCAATTGTGATGGTTAAAATGCTCTATTATATTGTTTCCTTGCTACAAAAAAAAGCAAACAAAACAAAACAAAAACAGCCACGAGGATCTAACAGAAAGAGCAAGGGAGACAATGCAAAAGAAAAGGAATAATAAGACTCAAATATAATATTACAGATAGGGCCATGAGTGTCTGGGGGGACAAGAAGTGTGTGTGGGGGGGGTAGAAATGTCCATTCACATGTGGTTAAAATTATAATCTCTTAGAATTTCTGACAGTAATTGGTTTGAATTTTTCCTGAGTTTCACTGTTGAATAACTTCCTTATATATCTTTTGGACATAGGAATGGCATCAGTCACATCCTATATATTTGGTCAAACACAAAGACATAGTTGAAATTAAAGCTGGCTTTCCCTCGGATGATTTTCCCTGCTGGCCCAGACAGTAAAGAATCTGCCTGCAGTGCAGGAGACCCAGGTTTGATCCCTGAGTTGGGAAGATCCCCTGGAGAAGGGAATGGCAACCCACTCCAGTATTCTTGCCTAGAGAATCCCATGGACAGAGAAGCCTGGTGGGCAACAGTCCATGGGGTCGCAAAGAGTCGGACATGACTGAGCCACGAACGAACACTTTCTCTCTGATAGCGCATACTCTTTTCTCCCCAAAAGATTATGCCCACAGCACAAGGAGGGTACTGAAACACTACTTTACTGCTGTTTCTGCATTTGTACCTGCTCTGTTTTTATCTTTGAACATACCTAGACCATTCTGATTGTTGGTACATACGTGTCAGCTGAAGAATCAGGACCGATGAAGCAATGGACGAGAGGTCTCCTCTTGCCTTTTTAAACTACGGGTGTTTCTATGCCGTGGGGCAACATGAAGTTTTTAGGCAGGAAAGGCTTTTCTTTTCTCACTTTTTAAAGGTGGCACAGTGGCAATGCGGTGATTAAAGCTCACTGTCTGGATGACAAAGCCTCTGGTCCGCGGTGTCCTATCACTGTCACCGCTCCTTCTGATTCAATTAGGGACAGCTCGCTGGGGGATTTCTGTCTGGTCTCCACAGACCTAAGACTTTATTTTTATCACATACTAACTTGGTGTTAAACAGAGCTTTGAAGCTTCTCGGGGCTAATCTTTAATGAAAATGGAGAGGCAAATAAAAAAGATTGAAATAAATTCCAATGAAAGCGGCAAAAGTGCTAATTCAGGGAGGATGGAGGAAGCTAAAATTGCAAATGGAGTTTAAAAGAGTCAATGATAGATTCAGTAAAAAAGAGAAATATTAAAAATTTAACAGTGATGAGATTAATTAAAAGTTTGGCTTTCCATTTTATTAATTTTCTCCACTGCCTGAAGTATCATTTTAAAAAGCAGCAGATTAAAATACCAACAAGAAACCTCTATTAAATTATACAGTTAGTGAGGATTGAGCAATGCTACTAAAACTGAAGTTCATTTCCCCCATTCTTTGTCTTTTCTGAAAGTTTCTTTTCACTGGGAAAAAAGTAGTCCACGATGATCCCAATCCAAAAGAGATTACTTTTAGAAACCCTATAAAAACTGATTGATCTGGTTAGGGTTATGAAAAGAAATAAAGACATGTAGATTTATTTTGAGAGAATAGTGAAGAATGATGTATTTGGTCTTTAAAATTCAGGAGACCAGCTACTGATAAATTATTAACATAAGCAGGGTAAGATTAACTGAGGACAGACAATGTTGTGCTCCACACAGTTCAGTCTAGGTTCTTTAAATGAAACAAGGAGCATTGTATACTGGAACCAAATGATAATATAGCTGACATTGTTGGAGTTGGTTAGAAACTTACCACAAAAGCCACAGAATTTTCATAACTAAGTTTCATGTTCCTTCAAATTATATGGATAGTGATTTTTCTTACAAACCTGTACTTTTCTTGGTCTTCCTCTACCTGGTTAGCAAATATCTTCCACTGGAAATGGGCAATGATGCTACTGTGGTTGTGAATAGTTACAGTTCGCTGATTGGCCAGAGATATGTAAGTTTTCTCAAGGATCAAGGAATTCTTGTCCAACCTTATGTTCACGTCTACGGCAGCTCCATACAGAGATATAAACACCTTTTCACCTAGAATATTAACAAAGTATAAATGCACTTTTAGATTTATCCTAGAACTATGCTACTAAGCTTTTTTCCCCCCACAGTGAAGTCAGGGAATATTGCACAAGCATTAGACACTTCATTCTCCCCTCTTCCCCGTCAGTCAGAGATAAGATGTGATCAGAAATCTGAAATGTTATGTTTGGTACAATTATAGAGAAATAAACTATCTTTCTTGATTACTGTAAAAAGAATACATAAAATATGAATTGTGGTAAGTGCTACCAATCTTTTACTTCTTTGTAATAGTTTAAAATCCAACAACCTGACCATGAGGGCACCTGAGTTCTAGAATTATAACTCTTAGCCTCATCTTTATTCCAAGCATAAACTGGATTTCTTAAATTAACTGCACCAAGTACATCTGGGAAGAGCTGCTCAGCATGAGAGGATCTAAGTCCAAACAAAGGGGATCAGAAAGGCAACATTAATGACTTCATTAACAGAAAACTGACTATTTAAAAGGAACCACATTCCTAACAACAGTAATTATAACAAAACAAAAATGAAATGAAACACACATGCACATACATACATACTATGGCTGGATAGTGATTACATGAAAAGGAAAAAATAGAAAGACAAAAGTACTGGTTAAAACTTTAAGTGTTTTAATGCTAAGAACACCTTTATTCAGCATAGTAATTTAAGTTTTTATTTCATTCGGGATGCATCAACTGCATATGAATGTCCTTAGGCTTCCAAGAAGACACAAGTTACAAACTTTTATCTGATCTCTGCAATGTCACAGCAAGTACCTTACTCTGACATTAAGGTAGAAAAAGGAAATCCTTAAATATCATGAATGTCTGTTGATCTGTGCTGCTACCATTTTAATTAGAACTCAGAAGGTCTAATCACTTGGACTTTTTTTCAGCAAATATTTCTGCTACATTCACAACTATATGAACTGAACAGGTATTTAGTAAACTGATAGCCCTTTATAAAGTGCAAACATTTTTTAGGCCCTATTACTTTGACCACATCAAAATGTTTCCCAAAGTTTAAAGAAAAAGTTTACATTCCCACCAACAGTGTAAGAGGGTTCCCCTTTCTCCACACCCCCTCCAGCATTTATTGCTTGCAGACTTTTGGATCGCAGCCATTCTGACTGGTGTGAAATGGTACCTCATTGTGGTTTTGATTTGCATTTCTCTGATGATGAGTGATGTTGAGCATCTTTTCATGTGTTTGTTAGCCATCCGTATGTCTTCTTTGGAGAAATGTCTATTGAGTTCTTTGGCCCATTTTTTGATCGGGTCGTTTATTTTTCTGGAGTTGAGCTGTATAAGTTGCTTGTATATTTTTGAGATTAGTTGTTTGTCAGTTG
>SJYV01035232.1:0-13090 GCA_006410875.1 Neotragus pygmaeus | reverse complement strand
AAGACATGGATGATAGACGGATGGATGGAAGGACATTTTGAGAGAAGAGATGGATGGATGGACAGATGGATAGATGGGTGGATGGATGGATGGAAGGACTGACAGAAGAGATGGATGGATGGATAGAAGAAAGAATTGAGGGCAGAAAGGAAGAGAGAGAGGAGGGAAGGGTAGCTAAATTGGTGCATGGGTGGGTAGATGGATCAATGAAGAAGGAAGGAAAAGCTCCCATGAGGAGCTCTGAGCTAGAACATCCCTGCAGAGTCATCCCAAATTAGACTGAGATGATCAAGCCATTGCATCCCCACCAATAAGTCATGGCCTGTGGACTGCCCAGGGAGGGATATGACTTCCTGGGAGGAGGCTGACAGCTGACAGCTATCTACTGATAGCCACCCACCCCTCAGCATCTGGGGCAACACATCCTCACCGAAGGGGGAATCTGGGCGGCATTTTGGACCACCCACCACACCAAGGAAAGAGGCTTCATTATAGTCAAACCATACACAGGGAATTCTGTGTATCTGCCCTGTTGTTTTTTAAATTTTATTGATTGATTGATCAAGGAGGTGCTAAATTTTCATTGCTGCCTGTGGGCTTTCTCTAGTTGTGGTGACTGGGGGCTGCCCTCGAGCTGTGATGCACAGACTTCTCCTTGCTTCCCTGCTGCAGAACACAAGCCCTAGAGTGCTCCGGCTTCAGGAGTTGTGGCTCACAGCCTTAGTTTCCCCACAGCAGGTGGAATCTCCCCTGGACCAGGAATGGAACCTGCGTCCCCTGCTTTGGCAGGCAGATTCTTAACCACGAGGCCACCAGGGAAACCCACCCCTTATTCTGTAGAAGAGCACATTGGGGCCCAAGCAGGGAAGGAATTTGCCTCCGTGTTGGGAAGAGTCTAGAGTAAATGAAGAGCGAACTGAGACTCAGGCTTAGCCCTGGAGCCTTCCAGGGCTCTGTATATATTGGAATAGGGGCCGTGGGCAGCAGGCAGTGGGGCAGCTAGCATGGTGATGGAGAGACCACGCATCTGGGGAAGCAGGGAGCCCTGGCTGTGCTTGGTGAGCACCCACCACCTCCCAAGAAGCCCTGCCACCCACATCCTCGTCCTCATCTCATTGGCCACCAGAGCTGGAGGCAGCAGATGGCGATGTCCCTGCCCCTTCTGTCCAAAAGCCCTGGGAGCATCAAACATGTACAGCTCTCAGTTCTATCCACGTCTGTCCCTACCTTTCCACTGCCCTGGTGGAAGCCACCGTAGTTGCTCACCCAGGTGATCTGCACAGGCGTCTTCGCTGCTTCGAGCCCAGTCAAGCCCATCTGGGCTCTTTCATCTTGCGTCATCTTCTGAAGGGGAATCACCACCTCCTCTCCCCCAGCCTCCCAACTACTGTTGAGAACTTAGAGATTAAATCCTTCCTTGGGCTCCCAGGCCTGCTGATCCAGCCCCATCCTCCCGACCCCAACACACACACACACACACACACACACACACACACCCTCCAGCCAAAAGAAAATCTTGCCAATTTGAGGGAAGGCATCCTGAACTCTGAAGCCTGTAGGCTTCTGAACATCCTGTTCTCTTAATGCCTGGAATGCCCTCACCCAGATCCTCTGCCTAGTTAACTCCTACTCATTGCTCAGGGTGTCCCTCACTGTCACGTCCTCCAGGAAGCCCTCCCTGACTTCTTCCTTCCTTCCTTTCTTTTTTTACATTTAGTAGGACTTTTCATTGAAATATATATGCATTAAATGAAAAGATGTAGATCATTTTGAAATATATGCAATTGGATATATATATTGACCTATATGGCCAGTTCAAGAAATCATTTACATGTCACATAGACACTATGATTGGAAATACAGTTTGGGGGTTTAATTTTGGTTATGGAAGCTGTCTAAAGATGGTCTCACCTGTACTAATTGAGTTATCTTTAGTAGATTTTGCACACCAGTGATTAACCCAGGGGTTTGTCCATTTTAAAAGAGGGATTTTCTGTATAATCTGGCTTAGAATAAATCTAGTTTTTCAAACTTAAAAAAATTAAGTTTTAAAAAATAATAACAAAAAAGAGATTTCCTAAGTAGAACTCCAGTCCAGAATTCTTGTCCAAGAGCCAACTGTCCCCTCCAGTTCTTTCTAGCCCACTTTCTACTTTCTAGAACATTCACTTACACTTGATTATCATTGCAGGGCTTAATCATCGGTCTACTCCAATTAGCTCCATCTGGCAGGGCCCCAGAGGAAGATCCCTGATTCCTGAAGTATGAAAAACAACCACCATAATATGAGATTGGCCAAAAGTTTGCTCAGGTTTTTCCATAAGATGTTACAGAAAAACCCAAATGAACTTTTTGGCCAACCCCATATCTGCTTTCACTGATCAAGGGCTTACAAGATGTAAACATCATCTCATTTCACCTGACCAGCAATCCTACAAAAAGGTAACATAGGGCTTCCCTGGGTGGCTCAGTGGTGAAGAATCCGCCCGCCAGTGCAGGAGACGAGGGTTTGATCCCTGGTCTGGGAGGATCCCACAGGCTGCGGAGCAACTAGGCCCGTGTGCTACAGCTACTGACCCTGTGCTCTAGAGCCCACAAGCCGCAGCTACTGAAGTCCAGGCACCCTCGAGCCTGCGCTCTGCAGCAAGAGAAGCCACTGCAGTGAGAGGCCCAAGCGCTGCAACTAAAGAAAAGCCCACACAGCGATGAAGACCCAGCATAGCCAAAAACAACTAAATAAGCAGACAAAAATATACTCAAAAAGAAGCCAAAATAGCACCCATTTTAGAGATGACAAGACTGAGGCCCAGAAAGGGTTAGAAACTTGCCTTAGGTCACACTGAGCTAACAAAAGCTACATCAAGGATGCAAACCCTGACGAAGGCCTTTCTACCCTTCTAGCCATCAGAAAACCCTCTGTCCCAGTTTCACTCTCTTGTTTGAAAACTTGTTCCCGGTTTTACATGATGAAACAGAACCAGAGACTCGAACTTGCTCTTGTGTGCTATTTTTTTCCTAAAGCACAAGGAGATAAATAGCCATTTACATTTTTTAAAAAGCGTTGATCTGTGTACTATTTAAATCTGCACGCAGCTAGCCGTTTTTATAGAGTGGAAATTCCTGGGGCATCTCGCCTCTTGGTCTGCGGGGGCAGGGAGGCACCCATCCCCCAAGGCTCCCCAGGGTCCAGGGAGCAGGAGTCTGAGTTGATGGCACGCTCTCTGGGGTGTCAGGGCCAGCATACCTATGTTTGGGCAGATGTCCGGGGAGGCTTCTAGTGGGCTGGCTCCCGTTTCTCACCCAGGAAATGTTGGAGGAAAGATACAAGTTCCCCAGCAAAGGACGAAGGCCCCTCTCTCCCCCTCCCTCACTGTACCTGCCACAGCCGTCCACCCTCCCCTTCCACCCAAAGACCTGGCCGGCTTCCCACTTCTGCCTCCTTTGAGGGAGGCCAGATGCAGGAGACAGAGGAGGGGGGACCCAGGCCAGGCCAAGAGGCTGTCCTGACGTGTTTATATTTACAGGAGGATGAAAACCAGAGATGCGAGGAAACTTTAGGGGCTGTGGCAGAGGAAGACGGGAGTTGGTAGAGGTTTTCCAGACACCCGGGATGGGATGGGATGGGAGTGACTTCAGGAAGGCGGCTGGGGAAGTCGGAGGAGAATCAGGGGAACCTGGACCAGCCGGGCCAGAGGGGTGGGTTTTTTGGATAGAGACTGGAGGAGAGGTGCCCTGGTGTGTGAAAGACACGGGGAGGAAGCGGCACGCAGAGAAGGAGCAGCCAGGCAAGTGGGGGGAACCAGAGCAGAGGGTGCAGGAACTTCCCTGGAGTTCCAGGTGTCGAGATGCCACGCTTCCACTGCAGGGGGCATGGGTTCGATCCCTGGTCAGGGAACTAAGATCCCACATGCCACACAGAGCAGCCAAAAAAATAAAACAGATTAGTGGGTGCAAAGGAGAAATTCAAGAGGGGAGACCGTGGAAAATATGGCCAGGGCTCCAAAAGCCAGTCAGAGAATTATATGATCTAGCAACTCCGCTTCTACAGATCTACCCAAAAGAGGTAAAAATGGAGACTCAGACATTTATACACCTCGGACACGACTGAGCAACTTAACTGAACTGATTCATAGCAGCAAAATCCACAGGAGCTAATGGGTGGAAGCCACTCAATTGTCCATCAAAGACCAGATAGATAAATAAAATGCAGTTTTCCTTATATCCATACAGTGTGGTCCATCCATACAGTGAAATGTTATCCTTCCTTAAAAAGAAAGAAAACTGTGACCTGTGCTAGAACACGGATGGACTGGAAAACATTAAGCTAAGTGAAATAAACTAGACACAAGAGGACAAACATTGTACGATTCCACTTAAACAAGGTGCCTAGAATAGGCAGGCGGCCAAAGCCTTACGCAAAGAGCCAACTCATCGGGAAAAATCCTGATGCTGGGAAAGATTGAGGGCAGGAAGAGAAGGGGATGACAGAGAATGAGATGATTGGATGGCATCACTGACTCAAAGGACATGAGTTTGAGCAAACCCAGGGAGATAGTGAAGGACAGGGAAGCCTGGCATGCTGCAGTCCATAGGGTCACAGAGAGTCAGACACAACTTAGCGACTAAACAACAACAAAGAATAGGCAAATTCAGTGAGACACGGTAGAGTCGAGGTGACTAGAAGCTGGAAGAGATAAGAGCAAGCAGTTACTGTTTACTGGGTACAAACCCTCCTTTGCTGCTGCTGCTGCTAAATCGCTTCAGTCGTGTCTGACTCTGTGACCCCCATATAATGCATATAATACCAGGCTCCTCCGTCCCTGGGATTCTCCAGACAAGAACACTGGAGGGGGTTGCCATTTCCTTCTCCAATGCATGAAAGTGAAAAGTGAAAGCGAAGTCGCTCAGTCATGTCTGACTCTTAGCGACCCCATGGACTGTAGGCTACCAGGCTCCTCCATCCATGGGATTCTCCAGGCAAGAGCACTAGAGTGGGTTGCCATTGCCTTCTCTGACAAACCCTCCTTAGGGGGAGATGAAAAAAAGTTCTGGAGATGGACAGTGATAATGATTACATATTGAGTAAAATGTACTGAATGCCACAGAGTTGTACACAAAATTGTTACAACGGTGAATTCTGTTGTATTTTTGTTGCTGTTGTTCAGTCACTAAGTTGTGTCTGATCCTTTGCGACCCCCTGGGCTGTAACCCGCCAGGCTTTCCTGGCCATGGGATTTCCCAGACGAGAATGGGATTGCCTTTTCTTCCTCCAGGGGATCTTCCTGACCCAGAGATCAAACCCCAGTCTCCTGCACTGGCAAGTGGATTCTTTACCACTGAGCTGCCAGGGAAGCCCCATATATATTTTACTATAAGGCATCAACACCGTAGAGTTCCAAATGAGGAAGTTCAGAGAAAAAGCCAGACCCTGTAGAGTTCTTCCAACCTCATTCGAGACAGGTATGGACACTGCCACCTGCCATCCACCAGCCAAGATCCACAGCCAACCAAATGCCTGGCTCTTGGCTGGCAAGTATTTTCCTCTTTCTCTTTTAAAAATGTTGTTTAGGGACTTCCCTGGTGGTCTGGTGGTTAAGAATCTGCTTTGCAATGCACGGGACCCAAGTTCAATCGCTGGTCAGGGAACAAAGATCCCACATGCCTTGGAGCGACTAAGTCCATATGCCTCAACTCCTAAGCCCATGTGCCACAACTAGAGAGCCCATGCACCACAACAAAAGATTCCACATGATATAACAAAGACCTGATGCAACCAAATAAATGACTATATTTAAAAAAATAAAATAAAAATGTTTTTTATATATTTATGGCTTGTTTGGGGCTATGCTGAGTCTTCATTGCTGCACACGGGCTTTCTCTAGTTGCAGCGAGCAGGGGCTGGTCACTAGTTGCGTGCACGGGCTTCTCATTACGGTGGCTTCTCTTGTTGCAGAGGGTGGGCTCTGGAGTGCGTGGGCTCAGTAGTGGTGACACTCAGGCTTAGGTGGCCCACACCATGTGGGGTCTTCCCAGACCAGGGATTGAACCTGTGTCCCCTGCATTGGCAGGTAGATTCTTATCCAATGGACCACCAGGGAAGTCCAGGTATTTTCCACTTTCAGTTGGCTTCTTCTCTGAAAACTCCTCTCACCAAGCATTAGTAGGGACCTCCCTGTTCCCCCTTTCCTAGGAAAGACTGGCCATGACTGGCCAAGTGGCCCATGGATAGGTAGGCTTGCAAAATTGAGCAAATAAAATTACAGGATGCCGAGTTAGAACTGAATGCCAAATATTGCAATGTTTGTAATCTGTTTACACTAGAAAAAAAATAGTCATTTATCTGAAATTTGAATTTCACTGGGCGTCCAGTATTTTATCTGGCAATTCTATCCTGGGAGCCTCTTGTAGAAACCATCAAGGGTGGCAGATCTGCTCAGTGGGCCCTTTAGGCCACCAATTGGGACAGTCCATCAAGAACTGCCTGAGCTCACATAGATGCCTCGGGCCACATCTCAGGGTTGGTTTTGCCGGTAGCATGGGGGGCGGACCACCCACCTACCCACCAAACCCTGTCTGAGGACAGTGTCAACAACGGCCTGGAGAGGAATAGTCCTTATCCTGCAGACCCTGACAGCCCAGAGGAGGGACACCTTATTTAGACTGGAAGAGTCAAGAAGGCAGCCTGGAGGGCATGCCCACGGTGGGTTTTGAAGGATGAATAGGAGTTCACCAGACTGCCTCTGGATGGCCTAAGAGAAGAGATTCTCCAGGGAAAGGAAAAAACAGGTGCCCTGGCTGGGAAGAAAAAAAAAAGGATGAATGACAGCGAGAGGAGAGGGCAAAGAAAAGACTAGGGAAAGAAATAGAGGAGGAAGTAGAGCAAGAAGGCGCATAGAACCTGAGTCCAGACAGATCCCACAGAGTTCGAGTCTGGCTCCGCCATTTACCAACTGGGTGACCCAAGGCTGCACAGTCCTTTCTCCTCCCTGAGCCTCAGTCTCCTGATCTAGAAAGTGGGACAACAACACCCCCTGGTAGAGCTGCAAGGGGATTAAGATCGAGGCCCTTGAATAACTGCTGAGGAGGCAACTGGTTGGTGCTTTGGTGGATGCAGCATCATTATCCACCTCTATGTATTCTTAGAGTCTCACAGCTGCCTCCTGGGTGGGTGGGAACATGAGGCTGCAGAGGGGTTGGAAGCAGGAGGTGGCGGACCCTGGAGCCGTTTGTAAATACCGTGCTGAGGAGGGAGAGGAAGGTATTGGAAGGGATTTAGGAGCTCATAGGTTCCAAGCTACTATCTGGTACAATGGAGTCGGGGGCTGGAAATAGGGTGAGGTGAGCGAAGTGCAGGGTCCAATACTGTCACGTCTTAATTTTTTAAATTATTTATGTATTTATTTTTAGCTATGCTGGGTCTTGGTTACTGCACACAGGTTTTCTCTAGTTGTGGCGACAGGGGCTGCTCTCTAGTTGCAGACAGGCTTCTCATGGCGGCGGCCTGTCATTGCAGAGCACGGGCTCTAGGGCGCACAGGCTTCAGTAACTGCAGCACACTGGCTCAGCAGTTGCGGCTCAAGGGCTCTGGAGCACAGGCTCGGTAGTTGTGGAGCACTGGCTTAGTTGCTCCGAGGCATGTGGGTCCTCCTGGATCAGGGATTGAACCTGTGTCTCCTGCGTTGGCAGGCGAATTCTTTACCTCTGAGCCACCATGGAAGCTCCGCCTTTAAAAAAAATTTTGGCCCCAGCACACAGCATGTGGGATCTTAGTTCCTAGACCGGCAGTGAAAGCGCCAAGTCCTAACCACTGGACCGCCAGGAAAGTCCCTGTCATGTCGTAACACTTTGATAATTTGTTCATCGTGGAACTCTTTGCACTATATTGAAGTCTGTTGGATTGTTTGTTACTGTTGTATTAGGAGCTTCCCTGGTGGTCCTTAGGGCTTCCCTGGGGCTCAGACAGTAAAGAATCTGCCCACAATGCAGGAGACCCCAGTTTGATCCCTGGATTGGGAAGATCCCCTGGAGAAGGGAATGGCTACCACTCCAACATTCTTGCCTGGAGAATCCCATGGACAGAGGAGCCTGGTAGGCCACAGTCCATGAGATCGCAGAGAGTTGGACACGACTGAGTTACTTACACTTAGTGGTGGTCCAGTGCTTAAGACTGCATTTCCACTACAGTGGCACGAGTTTAATCCCTGGTGGGGAACTTTCCCATGCCATGAGGGGTGGCCAAACAAAAAAAGAAAGAAAANGTGTAGAATCTATTAACTTGAGAGAAAATTACTCAAATTGAAGAAATCGCTGCTTAAAATGGATTTAGAAATACATTTTACTGAACAAAAGCGAGCGAGAAAATTAGGCTACTTTATCAGGATTAGAAAGTGCTATGAATTTTAAACACAAAGCTTCTAAAAAACAATGCAGAACATATTTGAGATTATCATACCTCAATGTCATCATAAATCTTTTTTCCCCCACCAATTGATGATAAGTAAGTAGAGTGACTTTTTACAGTGACCTGTCTTTCATAAAAGAAGCTGTGTTAATTTTCCTGAGGGGTGTTTTTATCTCTAGGAGATTGTTTCGCTGTACCTGGAGATTCACACGCTTCTCAATAGCAGATCCAGAGATGGGTGAACCTTGAAAAGCTCTGAATGGGAAGTATTTCCATGTGGAGCTCTCTGGCCAGCCGTCTAGGTTATGCAGTGACCACTTACCAACTACTCACAAAGACAATGCTCCCCTTTGATCGTTCGCAAATCATTTTCAAGTTAAAATTCTCACTATTTTTCAACTAGTCACGCCTTCATTTTTATCTTTATTTCTTTTCCCTCAGCCACCACTAGAGACCTTGAGTCCTCAACAAAAGAGAAACAGCATGGCAAAGGAAGAAGTGGCAGAGCCTAGCAGATCTCATCCGTGGGTAAGGGCACCACTGGCACGGGTCACCGCAAACTTCTGCCAAATAATACGCACCATCAGGGTGTTAGGGTCACTCACAAATTCCCAAAAACACACAAGGCAAGGAAGGAGGAGGAAAAAGAAGTCTGTGAACTGGGCAGGAAGAAAGGTTCTGACCCAGACTGCAGAAGTCCTGAGTAAAGACAACGTGCCTGTCCGCTGGACCCATTTTACATAGTAATCAGAATTCATCTAAGAAATTAAAAGATGCTTGCTATTTGGAAGAATAGCTATGACACACCTAAACAGTGTATTAAAAAAGCAGAGACATCACTTTTCCAATAAAGGTCCACAGTCAAAACTATGGTTTTCCCAGTAGAATGTATGGATGTGAGTTGGACCATAAAGAAGGCTGAGCACTGAAGAACTGATGCTTTCAAACTGTGGTGCTGGAGAAGACTCTTGAGAGTCCCTTGGACAGCAAGGAGAGCAAACCAGTCCATTCTAAAGGAAATCAACCCTGAATATTCATTGGAAGGATTTGATGCTGAAGCTGTAGCTCCAGTACTTTGGATATCTAATCCAAGAGCTGACTCAGAAGACCCTGATACTGGGGACGACTGAGGGCAAGAGAAGAAGGGGGTAACAGAAGGATGACATGATTGGATGGCATCACCAATTCAATGGACATGAGTTTGAGCAAACCCTGGGAGACAGTGAAGGACAGGGAAGCCTGGTGTGCTACAGTTCATGGGGTCGCAAAGAGTCAGACACAACGTATCAACTGAAAACAACAACATCTAATATCTCCTTGAAAGTCACTTTTTTTTTTCAAGGCACTGACTTCCCAGTGAATAAATAAATATATATGCTCATATCTGCAAGGAGATCCAACCAGTCCATTCTGAAGGAGATCAGCCCTGGGATTTCTTTGGAAGGAATGATGCTAAAGCTGAAACTCCAGTACTTTGGCCACCTCATGCAAAGTGTTGACTCACTGGAAAAGACTCTGGTGCTGGGAGGGATTGGGGGCAGGAGGAGAAGGGGACGACAGAGGATGAGATGGCTGGATGGCATCACTGACTCGAGGGACGTGAGTCTGAGTGAACTCCGGGAGTTGGTGATGGACAGGGAGGCCTAGAGTGCTGCGATTCACGGGGTCGCAAAGAGTTGGACACGACTGAGCGACTGGACTGAACTGAACTGATGCTCATATCCTGTATTTCCCTTATAGCAGAAGGGCTATATATTCCTTATTCAAAATTCTCAAGTAGAAATTGTATATACCCATACGGTAAGAAAGTATATTTCAGACAAATAGCTTACACTACACACTTAACATCTGCCTCTCACAGAACTCCCTATTATAAAACTAATAGGTCTGATTTACGGCTACTGGTTTTTTAGGAGATTCTCCTCCCCTCACAAACAGAATAGAAATAGTTTCTTAATATGTATAAGTTAACACTTCATTTACATTCCTTTTAAACCTATATTTTAAAATTTCAATACATATTTAATGTTTTTAATACTGCCTATATAATTGCCTTGAGTGTGGCATTTATTCCCTCCCTCTGAAGTACATGTTTTATCATAGATGTAATTTCTCCCAGGTATTTCAGGGGAGTTATTAAATGTCAAAATTCAAAGTGAATATATAGGTAACTTTAAAATGTAAAACCGCAGTGAAGGAAAAATTTCAGCTGTTAAGTTGATTACCAAAAACGGGAAATGGGATTCACAACGATAACCTATAAGGGGAAAAGGCATTTAGAAAACTGGGTTAGAGACAGCACAAACCGTGTCAACTTATGCTGGCGATCTGTTTACTTCTGCTTCTGTCACAAATACCATCAATTTATTCTTGAGAAAGAAGAAGGTTCTCTGGGTTGACTGGGCCCAGGTTTTTATATTTAATACATGGAAACAAAAGAGCACAAAAATTTTTAAGTATGAAGCCCTAAAAACTGTTGAAATATGGAGTGAACAGATAAGACAGGTTTGATGGTGGCATTTTTCATTTCACAACCTTCAACTGCTTAAAGAGTAAAATCTTAACATTTCCACTCTCCAGGGTCTGAATTTAGCCAAATATTCCATTGTTCCCTTCTTCTGCCCATCCTAGAGTATCTTGGACTCAGGCTAATTCTGATGATGATAATATAACAACAGAAGAGAGGTCTTTTATTTTGCTAAGAACTCACTAGGTGCTTGGCTTTATGTATCTACTCTCATCTGATCTCCACAATAGCTAGGAAGGCAGGTTATTCTTACTATTTCCATTTACAAATGATGAAACAAGGGGTTATAGATATTGAGGAACCTAGGATAACAGTTTTTAAATCTCATGAATGGAATTTAACATAGCTTTTTCCAAGTCAAAGTCCAGGCTTTTCACCACTGCACATTTCTGCCTTCTAAACCAGACTCATTATTGTTTTGCAAAAACATCCTCTGCCTTATCAACCTCATACCCTCCTTCTTTTCCACCTGTCAAAATCCTACCTAGTCCAATTCAACTATTTCCTTTAATATGAAGTGGCACTGACATTGCTTTCTTCCAATTTTTAATGTAAATGTGATGACCGGAGCTCTGGCAGCCACCTTTCAACCATGAGGGAAACATCAAGCGAATAACTGAGGTACCAATCTAGACAATGATGATGAACCAACAGCAGTAGCTGGCTACACCTCCAGACTTCTCATTTTATGAGAAAAATAATTCCTTATTTATTTGAGCCATCACTGTTCACTTCCGTGCTGTCTGTAACTGTTTGCTTTCACTCTTCTGACTCAGAAATTCAATGGTACACTACATCTGTTAATCTCTCTCTCTCTCTCTCTCTCTCTCTCTCTGCAGTCATTCTCTGCAGCCAAAGACACAAAGTATCGCCCCCTAAACATGCTCTGCTCTGTCTGGCTGAGATCTCGAGAAACTACCAGCTATGTCTATCTGGACCCCTAACTCTCCATTCACACTGGATGAGAGGAGTCAAAGTCCAGCTAAATAAAACGTGGAAGGAAAAGTAGGAGGTGAACAGTGATTTGAGAAAGTTGGTAGGAATTATTGGGAAAAGCTCAAAGTGCAAAGTCACTGAACATCAGAGATTTCTGGTAGAGAAGGAACTTCTGAGGACTAGCAAATGACATCTTTGTAAACCAAACTGTCTGAAGAAGTTACCAAGGAAGCAGAGAGAAAGGAGCCATTTTTATCAACAGAGAGAAAATACTGGGAGCTCAAGAGAGTAAAATATGGAGGAAGAAACTAAAGTTCAAGTCTTTACAAGTTAAAATTGGAGGGCTTCCCTGCTGGCTAGTGGTGAAGAATCCACCTGCCAGTGTAGGCACCCTGACTTCGATCCCTGATCCGGAAAGATTCCTCATGTCGCAAAGCAATTAGACTCCTGTGCCACAACTATTCAGCCTATGCTGTAGAGCCCAGGAGCCACATCTGCTTAGCCTATAAGCCACAACTGATGAAGTCCACATGCATAGAGCCCATGTTCCACCTTCTGCCTTCAGTCTTTCCTAGCATCAGGGTCTTTTCCAATGAGTCTACATGTCACATCAGATGGCCAAAATATTGGAGCTTCAGCATCAGTCCTTCCAATGAATATTCAGGGTCTATTTCTCTTAAGAGTGACTGGTTGGATCTCCTGGCAGTCCAAGAGACTCTCAACGAGCCTTCTCCAACACCACAATTCGAAAGCATCAGTTCTTCATTGCTCAGCCTTCTTCATGGTCCAATTCTCACATCTGTACACAACTACCACAAAAGCAGAGTTCTTTTTTTTCTACTTTTTATTTTATATTGGAGTATAGCCCATTAACAATGCTGTGAGTCACAGCAGAGTGACTCAGCCATATACATACATGTATCCATTCTCGCCCAAACTTCCCTCCCATCCAGGCTGCTTAGATTTCTATTGTTTAAGTCACTCAGTGTGTGGTACTATCACAGCAGTCCTACAAAACCAATGTAAGAATGTATATTTTAAAAAGACATCACATGCAGCACTATTTACAATAGCTAGAACATGGAAGTGAGAGGGTAACAGGCAGGAGGGCCACGGGTCTCCAAATGGAGGAAATAGCCTGCAAGTGTCAGACATTATTATCTCTCTTAAGTGGCAGGAGGAAACAAACTAGCGATATTTTTTCCTTCTCTATACAAATTTAAAAG
>SJYV01035226.1:0-17087 GCA_006410875.1 Neotragus pygmaeus | reverse complement strand
GTGGTGTTGGAGAAGACTTTTGAGAGTCCCTTGGACTGCAAGGAGATTCAACCAGTCCATCCTAAAGGAAATCAGACTTGAATATTCATTGGGAGGACTAATGCTGAAGCTAAAACTCCAATACTTTGGACACCTGATGCAAAGAACTGACTCATTGGAAAAGACCCTGACGCTGGGAAAGTTTGAAGGCAGGAGGTGAAAGGGGTTACAGAAGATGAGATGGTTGGATGGCGTCACTGACCTGATGGATATGAGTTTGAGTAAGCTCTGGGAGTTGGTGATGGGTAGGGAAGTGTATTGTGCTGCAGTCCATAGGGTTGCAAAGAGTCAGACATGATTGAGAGACTGAACTGAACTGATGTGTGGATGAATTAGCTCTGCGAAGATACACTTGAAACTGGCAATAGTGGTCTTCTGCTGAATGGGCTGAGTGAGTGAGGGCAAGGTGTTTGTTTGTTTTTCAGAATTTAGAATCATGTGCATTTATGAACTATTTTTTAAAATAAATAAACTGAGGACTTCCCTGTCAGTCCAGTGGTTTAGACTCTGAGCTTCTACTGCAAGGGACACAGTTTCGGTCCCTGGTTGAGGTATTAAGATCCTGCATGGCATGTGGTGTGGAAAAAATAAATAGAAAATAAACTGTTTGAATGGCTTGCTGAGAAACCATATAACACAGTCACTCTGCACCAGCAGGCCAACACTGGTCTTTAAAACAAGAGAGAGCCTGTTATTGAGTGGTCAGGACTGGAGGCTACACGGTCTGCAAAGCCTGAAATATTTACTGTCTGGTTCTTTAGGGAAAAAGTTTGATGACTCCTTATTTGGGAGGATGTGGATATGAGAGAAGAGGGTAAGGAAAGTAACAAGAAGATGTCTCAAGAAAAGGTTTTGAGCTTGAGGATGGACTGACATGGTTGAGGTGGTACTCACTGATCCAGAGCCTACCAAAGGAGGAACGACTTTGGTGGAATGGGTGAGTTGGGGCAGACAGGAAATTCCAGAAGATTCCAGCTTTGTTGTGTTTGAAATGCATCAAAATGTCCAACCGCTAATGTCATTAGGTAGTTTGACATACAGATCTGTAACTAAGGAGAAAATCTGGGGCTGGAGGAACAGAACTGGGAGTCCCTGCTGTAGAGGTGTAGTGTGGAGGAGACTACTGATATAGCAGGAGGGAAAGGGCCTAGGGAGGTACAACTCCTTAGCCTGGGCAAGGGGAAGAAAAAGGAGACTGGGGACAGGTGGCAGAGAAGTTAGAGGAAGACTGAAGGAAAGCCCAGTGGGTACAGAGTCACAGAATCTAGGGAAAGAGTCTTTTTAGAAAAAGCAGCCGGTCCAACAGATCCAAAGCTCCTGAGAAGGACTGAAGGGCAGGCATGGCAAGCGACCATGATAAGATAATTTTCATAAAACAGTGGAATTGTAGTGAGATTTTAGTGGGTTAAAAAATGAGAAAAGGGGCATTCTAGGCTGAGAAGACTGAATCAGCAGAAAAGGGGGCCAATGAAGAACAAACCATGTGTAAGGAACAAGGAAGAGAGAGGAATTCCAGGTCCTAGGAATTCTTACTCTATTTTGTAGACATTGGGGAACCCACACAGGGTGATGGGTAGAGGAGTCTAATTCAGTTCAGTTCCGTTCAGTTGCTCAGTCGTGTCCGATTCTTTGTGACCCCATGAATTGCAGCACGCCAGGCATCCCTGTCCATCACCAACTTCCAGAGTTCACTCAGACTCACGTCCATCGAGTCCATGATGCCATACAGCCACCTCATCCTCGGTCGTCCCCTTCTCCTCCTGCCCCCAATCCCTCCCAGCATCAGTCTTTTCCAGTGAGTCAACTCTTCGCATGAGGTGGCCAAAGTACTGGAGTTTCAGCTTTAGCATCATTCCTTCCAAAGAAATCCCAGGGCTGATCTCCTTCAGAATGGACTGATTGGACCTCCTTGCAGTCCAAGGGCCTCTCAAGAGTCTTCTCCACACCATAGTTCAAACGCATCAGTTCTTCAGTCCTCAGCCTTCTTCACAGTCCAACTCTCACATCCGTACATGACCACAGGAAAAACCATAGCCTTGACTAGACGGACCTTTGTTGACAAAGTAATGTCTCTGCTTTTGAATATGCTATCCAGGTTGGTCCTAACTTTTCTACTAAGGAGTAAGCGTCTTTTAATTTCATGGCTGCAATCACCATCTGCAGTGATTTTGGAGCCCCCAAAACAATAAAATCTGACACTGTTTCCACTGTTTCCCCATCTATTTGCCATGAAGGGATGGGACCAGATGCCAAGATCTTCGTTTTCTGAATGTTGAGCTTTAAGCCAACTTTTTCACTCTCCTCTTTCACTTTCATCAAGAGGTTTTTTGTTCCTCTTCACTTTCTGCCATAAGGGTGGTATCATCTGCATATCTGAGGTTATTGATATTTCTCCCGGCAATCTTGATTCCAGCTTGGGCTTCTTCCAGCCCAGCGTTCCTCATGATGTACTCTGCACAGAAGTTAAATAAGCAAGATGACAATATACAGCCTTGAGGTACTCCTTTTCCTATTTGGAACCAGTCTGTTGTCCATGCCCTGTTCTAACTGTTGCTTCCTGACCTGCATACAGATTTCTCAAGAGGCAGGTCGGTGGTCTGGGATTCCCATCTCTCTCAGAATTTTCCACAGTTTATTGTGATCCACACAGTCAAAGGCTTTGGCATAGTCAATAAAGCAGAAATAGATGTTTTTCTGGAACTCTCTTGCTTTTTCCATGATCCAGCAGATGTTGGCAATTTGATCTCTGGTTCCTCTGCCTTTTCTAAAACCAGCTTGAACATCAGGAAGCTCACAGTTCACATAGTGCTGAAGCCAGGCTTGGAGAATTTTGAGCATTACTTTACTAGCATGTGAAATGAATGCTACTGTGCGGTAGTTTGAGCCCTGTTTGGCATTATCTTTCTTTGGGATTGGAATGAAAAGTGACTTTTTCCAGTCCTGTGGCCTCTGCTGAGTTTTCCATATTGAGTGCAGCACTTTCACAGCTTCATCTTTCAGGATTTGAAACAGCTCAACTGGAATTCCATCACCTCCACTAGCTTTGTTTGTAGTGATGCTTTCTAAGGCCCACTTGACTTCACATTCCAGGATATCTGGCTCTAGATGAGTGACCACACCATCATGATTATCTGGGTCATGAAGATCTTTTTTGTACAGTTCTTCTGTGTATTCTTGGAGTCTAATTAAGAGAAGATCAACATTTTAAAAAAGAAGAGGAAGACAGGCATGCATTGCTCTTCTCTGGAAATACTGAGATTCAACTCTGAAGGTTAGTGTTTCAAGAATTAGGACCCAATCCTTGTTAAGACTGAAGGGAGAAAACTAAAGCAGCATTGTAAAGCACCTATACTCCAATAAAAATTAATTAAAAATAAGAATTTATAGACATTAAAAAAAACAATTTGAAAAAAAAAGATTCAACAGAGAAAGAATTCATTTCATGTGATTACATGAAACCAAGCCATTTCCTGATGCACCTACACTTGAGACTTAGGGAAATGGGATGTAGAAGATATGGGTACTAGTAATTCTGATGAGGATTTAATTAAGAACTCAATTTCCCCAGACTTCCAGTACTTGACTGCCTGATGTTTCTTTAATAGGAACTGTTGATAGTTTCTAATTATGGTGGGTTATTTATGGGATCAGGTCTCATCTCTCTGCTCAGTTATGTTTTGTTTGGGAGATTTGCGTTCTTTTATGATCCCGGTTCTTAATTGAGTCTATTGTCTTCCCTGAAGATGTGCTTAGTCTGGGGACCCATTAGACTGTGGCTTTTCCTTTACAAGAGATGCTGCCAGCCTTAACATTTCTCTTCCTTCTTCATTGATAAACTGTGAAGTCACAGGAAGAAGATTCCATTTCTCCCATTCTTGGTGCCACCTGTAGCTGTGCTCCTGGCCCATGGCTTTGCCCTGCAAACTCAGCTTAAAGCCTTTCTTTATATTTAAAACTGTTCCTGGGTATTAAATATCTTTGACGTTCTGAGAAAACTACAAATTTCAGGTGCTTAGAGTCAGGGAACACAATTGATATTCTAAACAGAATTTACTTATATATGTTTCTTTATGGAGGAAAGACTTCTGATTCACTATCTTAGAAATATTCTCAGCTGTGAATAAATTGGGGTTCTAGAAAACTGTGATATTATTACATTATTTTGTAGGTTGAATTTTTTCCAACATTATAAGATGACTCTGTTTCCATAACCATAACTGTGGATCTCCATTATTTTGAAAGGCCACATAAGTATTCCATGTTATGGATGCGTGGTTATTTGCGTAACCAATTTTCCATTAGTGGGTATCCTGGTGGTTTGGGACCTGTGATGGGTAGCTTTGGACATGCATCATTGTGCACATCCATAGCTATTTCTAAGACCAGTCCCTGGAAGGCAAATTGCAGAGTCCAAGGGCATGTCCTATGTTAGGACTTTTAAAGAAAAGACTATGGACTGTCAAATTCCAACAGGTCAGTTTTCAACTGGAGCTGAAGGAAGGTATGAGAAGTGGAAACGTATCCCTGAGGACAAGAACAACACAGAGGATGGTATGAATGCTAGGAAGTGTAATGTGTGTTTCAGTCCTTGCTACCCTGTTTTGAAGATGTGCTGACCATGATGAGAGCAAGTCAGTGATGGCACAGAACTGCAGTTCTGCCGTGAGTTTCTAAATGTCCTTATTACACTCCCTCTTTCCTCGTACAGTGCACAGCACACAGTGGGCGTGTAACTTTGTTGAACTGAACTTAGCACAGAAGTCTATAACTCCTGTGTTTCCTCAAAGTCCTTTCAGCCTAGACTTGTGGGATAAAAATACAGCAAAGGAGAAGTTGACAGAGGGTCTTGATTTATCAAAATTTTATGATTAGGAAGGAAGAATGAAAGTGAAAGTGAAAGTTGCTCAGTCATGTCTGACTCTTTGCAACCCCATGGACTAGACAGCCCATGGAATTCTCCAGGCTAGAATACTGGAGTGGATAGCCTTTCCCTTCTCCAAGGGATCTTCCCAACCCAAGGATCAAACCCAGGTCTCCTGCATTCCAGGCAGATTCTTTACCAGCTGAGTCACCAGGGAAGCCCAAGAATACTGGAGTGGGTAGCCTATCCCTTCTCCAGCAGATCCTCCCAACTCAGGACTTGAACCAGGCTCTCCTGCATTGCAGGTGGATTCTTTACCAGCTGAGCTACCAGGGAAGCCCATGGAGGAAGAATATCATCCTACAAACATTGCCTTTTGCTGGTAATTTACATTCCCAATTTTGATTCTATGGCCTTTTAAACATGGAGGAAATATATAATGGGATGAAAATATGAAACACTCGTACAATCATTTATCATGTTCAAGGGTATTGATTCTCTGAAATGCTCTTGAACCTGGGTATGCTTCCAGCATGCAAAGATTGCTGTCCTATGACATGCTCCCCTCTCTCTGCTCAGCAGGGTCATCTCAAGGCCCTCTGTGTTCTCCTTGGCACTAACACAGGGGTTCTTTGGAGATGGAAAACCACCCCCTGTCCCCCCACACAGCACCATGGAGGGAGATCTTCCTTATCTTTCACTTCCAAATCTGAATGATGCTTTGAGGTCTCATTCTTTCATTTATTTGTTTATTTTAATTTCTCTGGCCTTGTTGCAAGGCATATGGGATCTTAGTTCCCTGACTCGGGGTTGAACCCATGCCTCTTCCATTGGAAGCGCGGAGTCTTAACCCTGGATCACCAGGGAAGTTCTGAGGTCTGATTTTTGAATAATACTCTGTTAACCCAGGGCTGGCCTTTCTGAAACCACTTCTCTACACAATGTAGAACCCTGTGAGGCCATTCACCATATACCGCCATTTTCTCTTATTGGCCTCAACCTACAACAAGAAGTCTGTATTCATTTTCTAGCCCTGCCATACAAATTGTCACATGTTTCATGGCTTAAAAACACAGTCATTTATTATCTCACAGTTCTGTGGACCCAGAAGCCTGGGCACAGTACCTAGCTGGGTCCTCTACTATAGGTCTCACGTGGTAGGGGCTGGAGTTAGCTCTTAGGTGGAAACTCCAGGACAGATTCTGCGTAAGCCCATTTGAGCTGCTGGGTGGATTCAGTTCCTTGTGGATGTAGGACTGAGGTCCCATCTCCTTGTTGGCTGTCAGCCAGAGCCTGGTCATTGCTGTCAGAGGATGCCTACCTTCCTTCCCGCTGCTTTCATGTGGTTGCCCTCCAGCAATGGTGTGTTGGGTCTCCCTCACGCCACCAAGGTCTCTGACTCCTTTTGCTGCATCTCTCCCAGCCCAGCCAGAGAAAGTTCTCAACTTTTATGGGCTCGTGTGATTAGATTAGGCTTGCTCCTTGGAAGAAAAGCTATGATAAACCTACACAGCAGTAATAAATTTAATACTTATTAAATACTTTATTTAATAAACAGTGTTAAAAAGCAGAGACATTACTTTGCCTACAAAGGTCCATATAGTCAAAGCTATGGTTTTTCCAGTTGTCATATACAGATGTGAGAGTTGGACTATAAAGAAAGCTGAGGGCCAAAGAACTGATGCTTCTAAACTGTGGTGTTGGAGAAGACTCTTGAGAGTCCCTTGGACTGCAAGGAGATCCAATCAGTCAGTCTTAAAGGAAATCAACCCTGAATGTTCATTGGAAGGACTGATGCTGAAGCTGAAACTCCAATACTTTGGTCACCTGATATGAAATGCTGACTCTTTAGAAAAGACTCTGATGTTGCAAAAGATTGAAGGCAGGTAGAGAAGGGGATGACGGAGATGAGATGGTTGGATGGCATCACCAACTCAATGGACATCAGTTTGAGCAAAACTCATGAGATGGTGAAAGACAGGGAAGCCTGGTGTGCTGCAGTCCGTGGAGTCACGAACAGCTGGACATGACTGAGCAACTGAACAACAACAAATGTTAATTACATCTATAATATCCTTTTAGGCACTGGAAGCTAATAGTGCCAGGGATTAGATTATAGACATGTCGGGAAGAAGAGGCATTCTGCCCTCTTCAAGGGGTGATGCCAGGAATCCAGCTTTCCTTGCAGCCGTCTCTCCGAAAAGGTCTAGCATGAGGTCTGGTGTTCTGTCTCCCCCCGGTTTTAGTCCTTCCTCACTCTATGGAGCCCTCTCTGTGGTCCATGGTCCCAACCACAGTTTCAGGGGAAACTAGCTTCTGGGTAAATACGCCAATCATCTCTCCCCTTTTTAAAGCACTTTAAAATTGATAAAGCAAGGTAGATGAGGAAACTAGACTCTAAAAAGGCAAGGCATATCAGAAATAAGAGCACTGACAGAGTGTGAGGTCACCCTGCAAGGGCCAGAAATACATCTCAGGTCTCCAGACTGCTAGGCTGTTATCCTTTCCCATTCCCTGCCAACCAGAAGCCACATAGCTAAGGAACATACCTTGCAGCTTTCCAAGAGAATCCCAAGGGAGAGGCTGGCAAGCCTATTAGAAGTTTGGCAGGTTATTACTGGGCTCCAGTTGCTGAGGATTTGCAATGGAAGCACCCTCCCATAGAGAATGACACACTCTGGTCACTGGCACAGACTAAATGGAGACACCAGCTTGAACAGAACTTCCCTGCCTTTTCCAAGCTGGCACATGGCTCTGACTTGGCCATAGTTCAGCTCCAGGTAACAGATTGAAAGAGAGAAGAGAAAGTCAGAGAACTACAGAACAGCTGAGTTGTGAGAGGGCAGCAATTTAGAGATCACCTAGTCCAAATCCTTCACCTGATTTTAGAGATGGAAAATGGAAGACTACAAGGATGGGGAGGCTGCCCAACTGCACTTATCCCTAAGACCCAGCCATTCTGCTGCCCAGAGCAGAATTCAGTTCTCAACCCCATGATATCCTGGTCCTTTCTATTCAGTCATCCTATGAACCTAACCTTACGACTCACAGCATTATGACTTATGTGTGTGTAGACACACAAATGTGTTCATATTCACCCTACCACCACCGCACACACCCATGCACTAGCAATCTCAGTCGAGTTAATGGTTGAGAGCTGGGACTCTGAAGTCAGGCTATCTAGTTCAAATCTCTACAATGCTAACCTCAGGTAAGTTACTTAACCTCTCTGTGCTTCAGTTTCTTCATTTATAAGTGAGAATACTACTAGTACCCACTTTATAGGGTTGTTTTGAGAATTCACTAAAATGCTATACGTAAAGGGCTTTAAATGGTATCTGGCATATAGTAAGTGCTGGGAAATTGCTTGTTATTATTTCCAGAATGGTTACTGTCATACTTATTTTTCTCTCAGGGAAGAAATAAAGACCTAATAAAAATAATGATGTCATGCAATAATACTCACAGGCTGAAGTGCCTGGAGGGGCTGGGGTAAAAGTGGGGTGGGTGTAAGAAAAATTGTGTCCTCAATTCCACTTGATTTTCCATTTTGAAAGAGAAATGAACACAAGGAAATATTTCTGTACTCTAGGAAAAACAACAGTGCACTTTGGCATCAGTACTAGGAACAATAAGGAGTGGTGGGGACTGTGGTTAACTGGAGCAGAACAGAGCACGTGCCCTTTTCAAAGGGGTAGTTGCTAGTCAGTTTCACCTCATCGCTACCATGTGGGAATTCCAATCTGATATTGTCAGATCTCTTGATTTTTTAAAGAGAAGCCAGAAATCTGCATTTTTCATGCAGAATCTTCCAATTATTAAAGGTTGGCTCAACGCTTTGAAAACATTGGATGAGCCAAACAAAACATCTGTGGACCAGATTCAGCCACAGCTGCCAGGACTCGTTTTCTGCCTTATATTTGTGTGCGATAGTCATCATCTTGCGCAATCCTATGGTGTCCACGTAAGCAAAGCTGGGTGGCTATCAGTGGCCGCATCTGGGGATGAGCTAAAGAAACTCAGAGAGTGGCAGCTCACTGCAGGTAACTCAGCTAATTAAAGCGGGAAGTCTGAGATTACGAACTGGATTTTCCACGGTAGACTGCATCCCTGTTCCTAAGACAGGCCCTTCCTTCTCTGGGCTTCAGTTTGCTCGTAAGCAAAATGGATAAAGAAAATCTGGGTTTTCTCCCAATCCTTCTTGAGTACTATCACAACTTCTGGCTACTCCTTATCAACTTAATACCTACCAGGCTCTAAGTTAAGTACCTTACGTGGTGGGACATGTGCTGTTTTTGACTCCTTGTTTCCCTCCTGTTGGGGAACATTGCTGTTTCTCTTCATGTGTTTCTGGTAGAGCCATTGATTATGATACACAGTAAACCCCAGCCAATGGCCACATGATCCAAACCTGGCCAATCACGGTTCTCCATCTTCTTGTTAACTGTGATTAATTAGTTCAAGAGGTGGGAACGTGGCCCAAGCAGGATCTGAAGGGACCTTCTCTGGGATTGCCATGCAGATGCTGGGGGAAGGACGCACTTTCTTTGTTGGGATGCTAAACGGGCTGCTGGTGGCCCTGACCCTACTATGTTGCAAAGGCCTCTCTGCAACAGGAGAGAAAGGAGCCAACATTCAGAAAGGCAGAAACAAGCAGAGACTAAGAGACAGATGGAGAGGGGTCGTGGTGGTTCAGAATTCAGTCCTCGGTTCCAGGTCCCAAAGCCCTGGTCCCTACAGCTCTTCCTCAGCTACAATGGGCTACCCCATTACTCTCTGAACCATAGGAAATGATCAGTTCCTTAACCAATTCTTTAAGCAGGTTGGGTTTCTGTTAAGTGCAGTAAGAAAATTTAGACAATTGCAAAAAACTTGTGCAACCCCCTAAATTCCGACAATTACATTAGAATCTAAGGTCCACTAGAACATAACTGTGAGAGCAGGGTCATATCAGTCTTGGCTACTGCTGCATATCCGGTGCTGCGAGCAGTACCTGGCTTAGAGGAGATTCTCAGGAAATGTGCTACATGAACAGAGTACATGAGTATTTTCTTATAGAATTCTCATACAGAATCTGGGAGAGGCATCATTATCCACATTTCCAAATGGCAAGATGTGGGTCAAGTTCATCCAGCTAGACAGCAGGTGACGTTATTCATAAACCTGGATTTGTGTCACCTCTCAGGCCCCTTCTTGCCTTCACTGATGCAGGGAATCAGATCTTTCAAAAGCACAGGCTTAAGTCAATCACCCTTACTTCAAACCCTATCCTGGGGTCTACTGCTCTGCCAGCCAGCCCCAGGGCTGGAGTCCAGGGCAGGCCCATTCCGCATCATCATCTGGGCCTTTGCCGCTGCCCCCACTCTTCCAGCCTGGCTTTCCTGCAGCGCCCAGCCAGCTTCCAGACAGAGTTCTTCTGCCTGGTCGTTGTTTTCCCCCAATGCTGTGAATCTGTTCCAAGTTTCTGGTGAGTTATTGGATCCTCAGTTTCAAATCTTTTTCATATGCAAGTAGTTTATTCTCATTAAGAGAAATCCTATCTTCTGCTTGTTTAACTCTGTCAGTTAAATCCGTTAAGTTTATTTGTATTTGCCCAGTGGTAATTTTTATTGAGCGAACATCTGAAACCATCTGCAGGGAGGAAGTTCTAGAAGCCCGAGGAGTGCCCCAGCTCTGTTACTGATTTTCCTGACATCACCACCACCCAGAACGGCTCCTTCCATCCATAGGAGGCTGACCACAAGGCTGCTCATCCTTTTGAGTTTTGAATTTGCATAGGAACAGACTTGACTTTCAAGACTCCACACTGAGTGCTTTTTTTGTTGGAGGGTTTTCAGAGAAGGGTATCCCTGAAGATGTAGGTTTAATGATTTCTGATGCAGGGTGTTAATGAGCAGTTTTCTGCCTTCAGAAGAAGGGACTTTTAGCAACCCCATGGACTGCAGCCCCCCAAGCTCCTCCGTCCGTGGGATTTTCCAGGCAAGAGTACTGGAGTGGGGGTGCCACTGCCTTCTCCCAGAAAAAGGGAAAGGACCTGGAATGAACTCCCCCACCCAGATATGATCATTCCCACCTCTACCCTCACCCTCACCCCTGGGATCCTACTTCACTTTGTACCATTAACAAGTCTCTGGCACTTTCCCTCTCTGGTTAGATTCATCTTCCTTATTTCCCTTCTAGACTGAAAGCCTTGAGTAAGGGTTGTGTAAAACCAGTTAGCCCCCTAGTTTATTCGACGGAGTGTTTGGAAAATAGTAAGCTCTTTTCAGTATTTGATGAATGAATGAATGAATCTGTGAATATCATATTCTTCACACAGCACCTGCCTTCACAGAATACCTCTATCAGAGATAATCACAAGGAAATGACCGTAGGAGTCCCAGGGAGATGGTTATCATTGCACCTGTTTTTTAAACATTTATTTCCTATCTTCATTTTCCTTAAGGAAAAAGAGCCTCACCTTGTTAATCAAAAGTTTCCTGTGTTCATTTTTTCCCATGAAAATGGCAATTTCCAAATCATACAGAACAAAGATAAGCACAATTACAAAACCTGGCGACTGAAAAAGATACACTGTCGATTTCAGAATAGAAAACTTACACAAAGCTTCACTTTTTAAGTCCCCTCATTCCCATCCAAGTTTTCCAGCATCCCATTTTGACATAAAAGAAATTTGTAAGAGATTGAGCTTCAACTATTAATTAAGCTGTCAAGATAGATAGTGAGCTCCCCATCACCAGAGGTAGGCAAGGGGAGGTTGGATGACTAACAATGGAGAAAACCGAATAGAAAACACTGACGAGAATACAGTGAGAACTGTAATAATAATGTGATTTCCAAACCCCCAAACAACAGATTCAGCTCCATAGCTGGAAGACAGAAAGCAGTGGTGGAAAACAGTGTAAGATTTAGGTGTAAGCAGTCTTGAACCTGACTTTTGTCTCCAGTAATAACTCCCTGTGTGACCTTGAGAAAGTTACATAATTTCTCTGATTAAATATAAATTATAAAGATCCTAGCACAGTGCCTGGCACAGAGTCCATTAAAATATTCTAGCCTTCTTTATTTTAGGAGGGGTGTGGTAGATCACAAAATTGGCCCCAAAACCCTCCCCTCCCATCCCATCCTTGTAAGCATACTCATTTCCAAAGAGATATTAACTCTCCTCCCATCCAGAGGCAGACTCCACCTAGGAATCAGGGATGGTCATGTGATTTACTTTGCCCAGTGGGCACAGGCGCATGTGGTACAAGCGGAGGTTTGAAGAAGTCACTTGGGAACCCTATAACTATGACCACGTGAGCCCAGATTAGCCTGCTGGATGGAAGAAACACGCAGCTAATTTCCCCTGCTCACTCTGGGCAGCATGTAACAGAGGCCACTTCAGGCCCTCCAGCTCCCCAGCCATCCCTCCAGCTAACTGCAGAACTACGTGGTTGACCGATAGATTCATAAGTGGTAATAAAATAGTGGTTATAAGCCCCTAGGTCTTGGGGTAGTTTGTTACACAGCAAAAACTGGCTATTACAAGCAGATTGGAAAAGCCATTTGTCAATAATAAGAATCAATGTGGAAACTGCATTTGCTTCTCAAAAACTCAATAGGTGACGTTGCCATATTACGGATATATTTCCTAATGCAGTGCCTATCCCTGTGAATAGAACTGTCAAAATACAGCTGAATTGTTTGTCAGGCTTTTAGCTAATTTAATCTACAGAAATTCGTGTTATGCCTAAAACAATAAATTTGAATGTTGGGACTGCTAAACGCAGAAAGAAATTTAAGCCGTATTTACACGAGTGCTGCATTCCCAGGAAAACCCACAGACCCTCCTGGAGCCGAGCATGGCTTGGGGCATCGCTGGTGTTCTTCCTCTAAGAGAGACTGTCTGTGATCCCTGGGAAAAGCAGAGAAATAGTCAAACATTATTTAGAGCCCACTTTAATATTACCTAAAAAGCGCCATTCACAGGCTTTGATGTCTTAGCTTGGTAGAAATAACACTTCCCTCATCAAAAAAGTTGTTTGATCCTTGAGTTCCATTTTTTTTTTCCTTTTAGATATTAACTCAGAGCATTTCAGTCTCCCCTGGGGATGAAGCGTTGAAAGCGGGCAGTTGACTTAGTGAATACAGTTATTTAACGTCATTATTATTGCAGCCCTGAAAGGGGAGACTGTCCCAGTCCTGTTGACAATCCCACGGTGCGGTCCACCCCCACCCCACGGTCCCCACACAGATCATCTCACACCTGATAATGACAACTCTTCTGCTTCCGGCACTTCTGCCCTTCAAGACCCTGGCTGTATACACCACTGGAATCATCTTTTAAAGATGCTAATCGCGCGTGATCTTCTTGCTCAGAAATCTGCAATAGCTCCCGACTGCCTCGGTCCCGGAGACCCATCTCCTTTCTCTGTTGTATTAGTTTCCTGGGGCTGCGGCTACAAAGTACCACAAACCGGGCAGCTTCAGGAAAAGAAATGCGTTGTCTCAGGGTTTTGGAGGCTAGAAATCCAAGATCAAGGTGCTGGCAGAGTTGGTTCCTTCTCAGGGTTGTGAGGGAGATTCTGTCTGTTACCCTCTCCCAGCTTCAGTAGACTCTAGCAATCCTTGGCTAGATGATGACATTCTCCCTGTGTCTTCCCATCACCCTCTCTCTATGCATGTCTGTTTCTGCTTCCAAATTTCCCCTTTTTATAACGACACTAGTCATATTGAATTAGGGCCCACTTTCATGACTTCATCTTAACTGGATCTTCTTCAAGAACCCTGTATCCAAATAAGTTCATACTCACAGGGTCAAGGCATTAAGACTGCAGCATTTCTTGGTGGACACACACAATTCAACCCATAGCACCTGTTTTTTTTATGGTCCTTCACGAGCTGGGCCCACACTCCCTGTTCAGAGTAGCCCTTGTACCTTCATAACTCTGGCTTTGACGCCATCAGATGCCATCCACAGTATATCTGAATTCAGATTTCTATTCTGCCATCTAACAGCTCACTTGTGCCCTCTGTGCCTCAATCTCTTCATCTCTAAAATGGGGTAATAACAGTACCTACCTCAAGAGGATTGATGTGAGTGCTAAATTAACTTGTACGGAAACCCTCTGAACAGTGCCTGACTCATAAGAAGCATTCAGTGAATGCTAACTGCTATTATTTTTATGTGTTTTTTTTGAAGTCTTTTCTGATTTCTTCCTTCTAATGAGGCTCACTCTTCCACTGTTCCCAGGCTGTGGCATCCAAAGGTCACACGAGGCTAAAACCAGGACCTCTTCCCCCAAGTCCAGCGCTGGTTGTGCTGCCTAGCTGCTCTACGGCTATGCTCACCCTGAATCTACATGCCGCTTCCCCTCCTCTGACTCCTTTCTGTGATCCCAAATTGTTTCCAGTTTGATCCACGAAAGTTTTCATTTTCTAAAAAACCTAGCTTCCAATCTGAGCTAAACGTGCCGTTAAGTGTTAGCAGCCGTTGTTCTGTTATGTGTTAATTTGTCACTCGGGGATGCAGAGGGGACAGGAAAAGCATTGAGCACTGGGTAATGGATTTCTCCAGAGTTTGCCCCCAGTCTTCATCAGCATCCTAATTATTCCACACCTTTTTAATAGAGGAAGCATTAGCATTCCTAAACTGCGTAGGGGTCTGATTGAAATAATGTCTCCTGAATTATCTTTTCATAAACGGAAAAAATAAATAAATAAGTGGGAACCTCTGCAGACACAGCCTTCTCTTGGGCGGCAACCTGGCCCAGGGTCTTGGGAGTGGGGGTGTGAGGAGAGAGTGAACAGGCTCTGGCTGTGTTTGACCCTCTGAGGGCAGGAGAGGTGTCCACTCCCTTTGCTGCTCTTCCTCCCCCACCCTTCCTCACCATGCTCATCCTTTGGGTCCAGATCATGAGACCCTTCCTCCTTCAGAAAGCCCTCTCTGACTTCCTTTCCTGGTTGCATGTAGAATACACGCCCCTAGATAACTCTTAAGTCTCTTGTATGCCGCATCTCCCCACTATTGTTCTATGCTGCAGCCCTTGCCAGCTTGAGGGCGAATTTTTCAAGGGCAAAGGGCAGTTAGAACCTCTTTTTGTCCTCTCTGTAGCTGCCAGCACAAGCCTCAGGCCCACAGAAAGTCTCAACAATTAGCTATTCACTTAACAGAAAGGAAGTGAGTCTCAGTGGCTCCTGGTTCCTCCAACCTCTCCCGTTCCAGCTGCCTCTCCAGATATGACTATTCCCAGGGACTCAGCTCACAGCAGTGAAACGCCTGGTGAAACTTAATGAGCAAGGAAGGCCTCCCCAGCAGTCAGGAATCTCAACAGGGAATGTGCTGCCTTAGAAGAAAAAGTTCACCATCTCTGGGAGCATCAGGGCAGCAGATGGGAGACCCTCCGTGGCTCCATGCGTCTAAGGTTCCATGGCTCCAGGTCCGGTGACACTAGCACTCTGGTCTGTTCATGTCATTCTCTGTAAGGGAGACACCAGCCGCTTTGAGCAACTCCCAGGCCACGTGTTAAGAAGGAAATCTGTAGCCAAAGCCCGCCACTTTGTTAAAACTGGTGCAAACAGAACATTTCACGTTTTGGAGCTGTCACTCCATGGAGAGTCATTCACGTAAACGACAAGGTCCTCACGGGTTTGATGGCAACACAAACACCACTTGTGGCTCAATTAAGGAAGCGGTAATTAAAGAGGGGGAACCGCATGCAGTCTCTCCAATCTTATCTTCCCACTGGGGCCTGGTCCCGCTGATTAGCAGGACCCAGTGTGCTTAGAGGAATCAGCCCCAGGAATCAGCTCCTGTCCCAGGCACAGTTCACCTGGGTAAGGGGTGGATGGAGGAAAGTCAAGGGGACACAGCCCATCTTTCACAATAGCCAGTGGGGTCAGTTGGTAAAAATTATGGTACATTAAGTGCATATCCTTGGAAGGAAAGTTGTGACCAACCTAGACAGCATATTCAAGAACAGAGACATTACTTTGCCGACTAAGGTCCGTCTAGTCAAGCCTATGGTTTTTCCTGTGGTCATGTATGGATGTGAGAGTTGGACTATGAAGAAAGCTGAGCACCGAAGAATTGATGCTTTTGAACTGTGGTGTTGGAGAAGACTCTTGAGAGTCCCTTGGACTGCAAAGAGATCCAACCAGTCCATTTTGAAGGAGATCAGCCCTGGGTGTTCATTGAAGGATTGATGCTGAAGCTGAAACTCCAGTACTTTGGCCACCTCATGTGAAGAGTTGACTCATTGGAAAAGTCCCTGATCCTGGGAGGGATTGGGGGCAGGAGGAGAAGGGGACGACAGAAGATGAGATGGCTGGATGGCATCGCTGACTTGATGGACATGAGTCTGAGTGAACTCCGGGAGTTGGTGATTGACAGGGAGATCTGGCATGCTGTGATTCATGGGGTTCCAAAGAGTTGGACACAACTGAGTGACTGAGCTGAACTGAAGTGCATCTCAGGGGATGCAACAGGGCCCTCTGGAGATTAGTCACAATTCCTTGGTTCTCAAATAATTATAGTCAACATTTTTATTTTTCCTTTGTTCTAAGAATAAGTATTGGAACTTCCCTGGTGGAGAGGTGGCTAAGACTCCTTGCTTCCAATGCAGGAGTCCAGGTTTTATCTGTGATCAAGGAACTAGATCCCGCATGCTGTAACTAAGACCTGATGCAACCAAATAGATAAATAAATAAATACATTAAGAAAAAAAGAAATAAAGTCCTAACAGTGCTATGTTAGGAGACCCCACAGAGACTGAACCAGACCTGTGTTTGAGTCTCCTGCAGAGGTATGGGTCAGTAGTGGCCGGCTGCAGGAGCAGGGGCTCTGGGTGCAGCTACCTGGGTCAGACAGCCTGTGGTGTAAGCCCTCTTGGAGGAGGTGGCCATTAACCTCACCATCAGTTCAGTTCAGTTCAGTCACTGAGTCGTGTCTGACTCTTTGTGACCCCATGAATTGCAGCACACCAGGCCTCCCTGTCCATCACCAACTCCTGGAGTTCACTCAGACGCACATCCATCGAGTCCGTGATGCCATCCAGCCATCTTATCTGTGGTCGTCCCCTTCTCCTCCTGCCCCCAATCCCTCCCAGCATCAGAGTCTTTTCCAATGAGCCAACTCCTTCACATGAGGTGGCCAAAGTAATGGAGTTTCAGCTTTAGCATCATTCCTTCCAAAGAACACCCAGGG
>SJYV01035223.1:69277-147305 GCA_006410875.1 Neotragus pygmaeus | reverse complement strand
CAGCCTTCCAGGCTCCTCCGTCCATGGGATTTTCCAGGCAAGAGTACTGGAGTGGGGTGCCATTGATTTCCTTAAAGATTTCAATTGAAAGGAAGGGTCAGTGGCTTACTAATGCTTCAAAAACACAATTTATGGGCAGGGGCCTAAAGTAAATACAAAGGGCTCTCCCCAGTGTCAAAACAGTTTACCATTAAGGAACACAAACATTAGAGACAGATGGCCTCGGTCTTGGCTGTGTGATCTTGGGCAAATTGCTTCACATCTCTGTGCTATTTCCTGAACAATAAAGCATAGCATAACCCTGTAGCTGCCTCACAGGGATACTGTGAAGATTAAAAGTGTTTACACGTGTAAAGCACTGCGAGTGGCGTCTGGCGCCTGGTGGGGGCTCTGAAGCATCTACCACCATGACCAAGAGCCCCAGCTTCACCTTGTCAGGCTTGTCAGGCACAGTGCCTGGTGCATCCACATACACTTCTCTATGGCGTCTCCTCAGTGACCCTCTAAACTAAAACTACCATTGACCCATTTTGTAGACCAGGACATTAAGGCTTAGGGAGGTAAGTGAAAGAATCAGAGCTGGAACCCCATCTGGGCACCCCCAAGCCCAGAGCTTCCCGTTGCTGCCCCTAAACAGGAGGGAGGGACTGTATCTCAGGCAGATATGGTCCCCCAGCTCAGCCCTTCTCCACGCTGTGTCCCTGTCCATCGAGGCCAGTGGCTGGCTGCAAGGATGAGCTCATCTACCTGCAAACAGCAGGACAAGGCGGGCCAGAGGTGACCCGTGTAGCTGACGACTGGCCTCATGTCCAGGGGCCCTGGTAGCCAGGAACAGGCTTAAAGTTTTTCTAACATGGTTGGATGACATCACCGACTCAATGGACATGTGTTTGAGTAAACTCTGGGAGTTGGCGATGGACAGGGAGGCCTGGCGTGCTGCAGTCCATGGGGTGTCAAAGAGTTGGACATGACTGAGCGACTGAACTGACTGAAGTAGATGTAGGTCAATGTCACCCCAAATGCTTTCTGGGGATCTTGGCTTCAGAACCTCCACGGCTTTCATTAAGATGCAGATGCCTTGGCCTCAAAGAATTGAATTTCAATCTCCAGAGAAGATGCCTGGAATTTGGATTTAACAAGCACTCTAGGGGCTTCTGATGTTCCAAAGGGGGGATCCCTGTGTTCCAGCCCTGTGCAGGATCAGGGCAAGGTGGGTTAGGTGATCTGACCTTCTCCTTGTTTCTCCAGCCCCAGACCCAAGCTCAGCCCCCTCTCTTAGAAACTTGACCCCGGAGCCACGAGGCCTTTTCCGGCCGGGCGCCAGGCCCACCTCTGTCTATCAAGCTCTGCTGCTATGAACTCAGGCCCACAAGGCTCCCACAAGCTGCACTGCTGGGGGCAGGACTCTGCCTGCAAATCCCCTCCTCCCACATGTGATTTCCCCTCTTTCTTCTCCTCCCATTTGTGAGGCTTAGCCCCCTCCACCTCACGTTATCATAATTGCCCTTTCCTAACCTGTTAAATGGGGGTCTTTCCTCATCTGTAAAATGGGGGGCATCGACCTTGTATTCTCTCCTGGCCCTTTCTAGACACAGGGCTGTCCGCCCCCCAGACCACTTCCATACCTTTTCATGAAGTGATTATGGATGTGGGGGGGAGCTGAAGACAGAGGGGTGATAAACGGAGATAGATGTGTACCTGAGGGGGCTCTCCAAGTCTGGGTGAGAGCAGTAAGATTCCCGGGGGCCAGATTGAGGTCTCTTCCTCACACGTGGGTATCATGACCCTGACAGACAGAATCAGGAACATGGGCCAGAGGAGAAAGCAATTCCACAAAAAGGGTAAAGAAGGTGTGATCTGGCAGGATTTGTTGGGAGATGTTTTGTAAAAAGAGAAAATGCGAAGATACTTTCCATTCGGTACCTTGTGGTACAAGTCCTAGTGGTAAGGAGAGCGGAATGTGACCAGCTGAATGCAGATATGAAGCCGGGGGCCTCTTGAGGACTGGACAGGAGGCAGAATTGAGCAACGGTCTGGGCTGTGACTTTGATCGCTCTGGGCTGTCAGTGCAAGCCTGTTACAAGCTGTGTGGGGTCAGACAAGATCCTTAACCTAAATCTCAAGTCCCCATTTATAAAATGGTGATAGTCACAGCAACACCTGATAGGTTTGCAGTGAAAGCCAAATGAGATTAAGTTTGTACCAGGCTTAGCCCAGCTGAGTGGCATTTACTCCGTGGCTAGTGTTGTATCCCAGAGACCAGTATCTGATCTGCTCCAAACTGACAGTTAAGGGAGGGTCAGGACTGAGTCACTGACCTGAAGACAACTGCAGGTTCTGGTCCCCAAGTAGCAAGGGGAAAAGGAAGATGTGTGATTGTGAACCATGATAATACATTAAATCCCTTACAGTAATGCATAGTAAATAAATATCTGTAGGCTGAGCTTAGATGTTTTCCTAACAAGCAGCAACTTTGCTTCTGTCCCAAGCTCATTCTCGTGGGAGGCCTCTAAAGCTTAGAGTCTATATCTCCCTCTGTCTATTAATCTTCCAGAGGAAAGTTGAATTGTTCCCGGAGGAAAGGTCAATTTCACCAACAGTAATATCAACCATATCCGTAGCTGTGACAGTGTCCTGGATGAGGCAGTGATCACTGCTCATTTCATCCTCAGCAACCTTCTGAAGGCTGTGATCCTCCGTCTCCTCTTAGGGTACTGTTTTCTGGAGAGCATCTCTCCAAAGTCACAAAGCAGGCATGTGACAGCCAGGAAAGGGCTTGAACCTGGGCCTGAGCGGGCCTGTGAGCCCTCCACCACACAGCCTCTCAACATCAGGCGATCGGTCACATGGCAAAATACTGCCAGGGACAGAGAGAGAAAAGAAGACAAGAGTCTAGAAAGCTCTAAGGATTGGATAATAAATAACGACTCCTGACTCATCCACCGTGTCTTTGAAATTAAGACTAAGAGCAACTAAACAGGGGTGAGAGAGGGGACCAGAAGCTTCGAGTCAGGGTCAGGGTCGGGGTATCATCTCTCCCAGACATCCTGCTTGTGACCCTTGTGATCTTGGACTCTCCCAAGAAGTCGAACACTTCACAATCAGATTAAAAACTAAACCAAACCTTGCAGGCAGGGAGAAGGTGGAGCTGGCAAGGCCAGGGGATTAAAGTCAACTCCCAGAGCAAAGTTTGTCGTGACAGCCTGTTTGTCCCAGGCCACTGGTATATGGATGGAGCAAGGGTAGGGAGGGCAAACACACCTTCCCAGGAGGTGCCCCCACCGCCCTGGGGAGGGGGTAATTTTGTGCTGCAAGGGGCTTCTTGAGGTCAGAAAAGGTGATGGCAAAGGATACTAGTTGGAACCTGATCCAAAATGGTGACAGAAGACTCAAGTGGCCCGGAAGGGAAGGAAAGGAGTTGCCCCAGATGAAGATGGCAAGGATTAAAAGGAGCCTGGCAGAACTTTCTGCAGAGGACACAGGAATTAGGCATGGAGATGGAAATCAACCTCTACTGACTGACCTCAGCCTGGGTGCTAGGCTCCCTCTCCCACCTCCCAGGAAGCCTGAGGTCTCTTCCCAGGACATGCTGATGAACAGGACTTTGACATGATTCTGTGGGAACTGGAAGAAACGTGCTGCAAGACAAAGTCCTACAGTTCTAGAAACCAGAGTTTAGAGGATGGAAGAAAGAAGGGAGGACATTTCAAGTTTATACTAAATTATACTGTTTTCTACACTCCCTCCCCCAAAGTGTTCAAATCTATAACAGTTTTCTCTAACTAGAAACCATTTTGCCCCACTTAAACATATACTTAGACCTCATGGAGTACATTAGAGAGGGACAAAGGGCCAACATTTAAAATTCCAGGCATTTGATAGTCCACACAAGACCACTGAATCTCAAACCAACATACCGATGGTGTGGGCTAATGGGGAGGGGAAAATGTTTAATAACGTCATAAACCAAGGGAAATTTTATTTTAGGGTCAACTTGCAGAACACACACATACATGCCCCAAACCCCTAGGGTGGTCAGAGCCAAAATATAAGTATGGTAAGAAAGATGTAAACTCACAATGAAGCGTCAACATTTCCTGAAATTCTTTATGTTCTAGGAATAACTGTCTTTGCACAAACATTCCTCAGAGCTGCTATCAGAGACAGAACAACACACAGTTGCTGAAAGCGCACTGATTTTGCAGTCAGATAGCACCAGGTACAAATTCCAACGCTGCCTTACTATTACCCTCATTGACCTGTATGAGCATCTTAATCTTTCCAAGGCTCAAGCTTGGAGCTATAAAATAGAGCTATAAAATAGAGTTCATAGAGTTGGAAGGAATAAAGACAAATATTTATTGAGCACCTATAACATGCCAAGCCCTATTCAAGGCAATGAGGATACAGAACGAATAAAACAAAGGTCTGCTTTCATGAAGTTTAGAACCATGAGGGGCAAGATGAACAAGAAACATGTAATCCAAAAAAGGCAGAGTATATCAGATGGTGATGAGAGGGGGATGAGGTTGAGTGAGAAGGAGGCTATTTGATTTAGGGCCGTTAGAAAAGGCTCATGATAAAAGAGATATGAGGTTGCGAGTCATGCAAATGTTGGGGAAGAGGGTTCCTGGCAGAAAGAACAGCAGAACAGAGGTCCTGAGGCAGACGGCTGCTTGTTGTGTTCAAGTAACAAGGAGATGGACCTGATTAAAGGAGATGGAGCCAGGTGGGGTAAAGCAGGAGACAAAGTCAGAAGGTGTCTGAGAAGGAGGAGGCAGGAAAGATGATCTGGAGTTTAGCCTGGGTGAGCTGGGGAGCCAACAGAAGGATGTAACTGGCTTATATTTAGAAAGGATCACATTGCTACAAGAAGATGTGGCAGGAGGGCGTAAAAGTGAAAAGGGAGAAATCAGAAGGCAACTGAAATAATCTAGACAAGAGACGATGATTATTTCAGGTACTTGGGCTGAGTAGTTAGAAGCAAGGACGTGCAACTTACTGAAATGAGGAAAACCAGGAATGGTGGGTTTGCAGAAAAGAAATCAGATCCATTTGGGACATATTGAAGTTTGAGAAGTCTACTGGATAACCAAGTAGGGGATGCTGGGTCACAAGTTGGATATATGTGTGTGGAGTTCAGGGCAAGTTTTAATGTTAGGGATTTGGATATGCTTAGTCAGGGACTAAGAACAGATGCAGGAGAGAAGAGTCCAAAGACTCCAGGGGTTAGAGCTCAAGGAGATGGAAAGGAAGAATCAAAGAAGACTAGGAGTGGCTGCTGTGGGAGAAGGAAAACCAGGGTCCCGAAGGAGTCTATGCCAGTGGTTAGTGAGTTCTTCATGAAGAGCCTCATAGTAAATAGTTTTGGCTTTGTGGGCCAATTGGTCTCTGTTGCCAACTCAGTCCTGCCACTCACTCTAGCATGAAAGCAGCCCCAGATGATACGTGAATGGACGGCCACGGCTCTGCTCTCACAAAGCTTTATTCATGGGAGCACACCAAAGTGCTGGATTTGGCCTGAAGGCTGTACTTTGCCAAACCCTAGTCAAGGCAAATGATGCCCCAGGAGTATAGTGTGGACTGAAGACAGAAAGCTCTGGAAGCCAAACGGACAAAGTATTTCAAGGGCTCAAAGTGATAAATGGTATCAAATGCCACCAATAAGTTGACCCAGGTGAAGAATTAGCCATTGGCTATAGGAACACATCAGTCATCAAAGGCCTTAACAAGAGCCTTTTCGCTAGAGTGATGAGGGCAGAAGCCTGATTGGAAGGGGCTCAAAAAAGCTGGTAAGAGAGTGTGAGCACAAACAGCTCTTTTGAGGAGTTTTAGTTCCTGGCAAAAAGGAAATGTTCAGCATGGTCATTCTTTTTCCATAAGTGGACCTACGATCCAGCAATTATTATTTATATAGAACTGAAGAGCTTACAAGGCACGTGCACAGAGCATTTTCACATTAGTTTAAAGTAAGTCAAATTAACTATTCAGATCCACAAGAAAAACAGAAGCTTGGGGTCTAGGGTTGAGTTAGAAGCCACCAAAATATGGCTTGAGTTTGATGGAGTGATGCATTATTCCCAGAGACTATTGTATTACACACCCCAAACATGGGTGTCTGCCATTCATCTACACTCTACCCTGCGATGAAAGACGAGATAGTATCTGCATCATGGTTAAGTCCCAGTCCACGTTTGGTCAAAATACTCCATTCTAAACTCAGATAGCCACCTGCACAGTCTACACAGGCCAAATGAATTTTTCATTATCTGGGGTGAGTTATTGGCATGGGGTCCATCCAGTGAAAACGTCTAAATTTATGCCACACTTTGTTTCCCAGGGAGCCCAAACTATTCCATATAAATTACCTCATTGATCTCCAAAGCCCTTGTGTAAGATTTAGAATTATTATTTCTTTTTCATCTTGACACCCAGTCTGTAGGAGGGCAATAAATATTATGCTCTGATGTTTATGATGTGGGCCTGAGGACTCTTGTCAGTGAAATTCGTGTTGCAGCTTTAACCTCTGAGAGAAGTCGTGGAGCAGGGAGATGAATAAAGTTTGTTCTAACAGACTGTTCCAGGCATGTTTCCCAGGCCCACCCACTTGCAACTCCTGCTTGCATGAAGGACTACATTTTGTGCCCTAGGAGCCTACTTCCTTCTGCCTTCTCCTTCACCAACCACAACTCATTGGACTGGGAAAGGATCCCACCCCCAGAGCAGTCAATCTGCTGGCTGACCTAAGCCTATGTCTATGCCTGGCATGGCGTGATGACCTGGGCCAATGCCAGCCTCTCCTGGGGGAGGATTTCTCCACCAGACACAAGTAGACAGAGAGGAGTAGACACAGAGGAAGAGACCCACCACATTGATGGGGCAATCCCAAAGAGCTGATCCTTGAATGTCTACATGCCAGAGGGCCCTGGCACCATCCTGGGTACAGGTGCCTGACAGGGGTCCATTCGCAGGAACTTGGATCTTCTTGTAGCCCCACTTCTTATCTTTCCAGGAGATTCTATCCTCATCATCACTACACAGGCAGGCCTGAGCCCAGCTCTTTTTGTTTTCTGGGGGGTATTCCAGGGGATCCTTTTTTCCTTGTAGCCAAACATGGTCAACTCAAACCTTGATAAAGCTGACTCACATTGGCCAAGGCTTGGGAACCCCAAATAAGAAACTATCCAAATAGGCCACTGCTCTTGAACTTCTGTCTGCTTACAAACAAACACCAGGTGGAGGAGGCAGAAAGGTGCCTAGGGGCCCTCTTCTTTTGTCTCTCTTCGCCCCAAAGTTCTGCACTGTTATAGGCCATCTATTACTTCAGACTCAGAGACTGACACTGCCCCAGGTCATCACTGATTCATGTATTCAACAAACATTCACTGGGTACCTCCTAGGAGCTCACCACCCTAGGCACTAAGGCTACAGTAGTGAAAAAGACAGACTTAATCCCTGCCCTGGAGGGCTACCGTCTGGAAGGAGAAACAAACCATTAAACAAGCAAGTACATTCAATGCCCATGTGGTCTAACTGTGGGTGGAAGAAATCACAGGCAGGTGAAGCAAACGCCCACCTTGGAGAAATCATGGAGGGCTTCCTAGAGAAAGTGATACCTAAACTGACACTTGAACAGGGAGCTGGTGTTACTCAATGTGGTAACAGAAGGGTGTTCAAAGCAGAGGAAGTTACACCTGCAAAGAAAGGCCAGGCCACACCAGGGTCCCTCGAGCAATCAGATTAAGGTGAGACACAATCTAGTTTCCCCCACAAGGATGCCCTGCTGCTGCTGCTAAGTCGCTTCAGTCGTGTCTGACTCTGTGCGACCCCATAGACGGCAGCCCACCAGGCTCCCCCGTCCCTGGGATTCTCCAGGCAAGAACACTGGAGTGGGTTGCCATTTCCTTCTCCAATGCATGAAAATGAAAAGTGAAAAGTGAAAGGGAAGTCGCTCAGTCGTGTCCGACTCTTAGAAACCCCATGGACTGCAGCATACCAGGCTCTTCCGTCCATGGGATTTTCCAGGCAAGAACACTGGAGTGGGGTGCCATTGCCTTCTCCTAGTAAAAGACTAAATTTGTCACACTCCCAAGTTCCTGCTCGTCCATACGAGCCTTGACTCTAGGGGAAGGGCATAGTCTGGGTCTACCTGAGGGCCGACCTAAATTTCCATCCTAGACCCAGAGGACCTTTCAGTCAGAAGCTAGAGCAAACCCCAAGGCAGTCCCCCCCCCATATGCCCCAGTGGGCCAGCCCCCACAGCAGGGAACGGAGTGCAGCCCGTGGACTTGGGCTCGTCCTCTGCCAGCACTGGAGGGCACACCCGGGGCATGGCTTGCTAGAGGAGCTGTGGGCACCCTCCCCTGGAAGAGGGAAGATGGTACATTTTTCCAAGGGCCTTCCTTCCACTGCAGTGTGTCTAGGGTTTGATTCCACACATCTCCTCAGCCGAGAATGGAGACAGAAGAGCTAGACTTCGTGTACCCAGGACGTACGTGGTAGAGAATTCAGCTTCAACTCTGCTCAGCCCCGCTGTAGGGAAAACCGCTTCCCCTTTACTTCCTGCCACGATGTGAAGCATGACATGAGCTGAATCTCTATTATAAAAGTCCAGCATTCCTACTGTAGGTTAGTGAGGGGAAGACGGCCCAGGAGCCACCCTAGGCTATAGGCCATTGACTACAACTCACGCCTAGAAAACAAGTGTTCGCCATGTCCAGGTGAGGACTTTTATTGTCATCCCCCTTTACAGGTGAGGAAACTGAGGCCCAAAGAGAGAAAGTAATTTGCCCAAGGTCACCCAGCTAGGAAGTGGGGAAGCCGAGACATGGATTCTGCTAATCTGTTCCCAGGTCAAGGTTTAGAAGTCAGGTGCTCTATCTATTTCATTTCCTCTGTGGATCCCTTATCTCAACCCAGTTGGGAGTCCTAGACACATACCTTGTAAGCACGTTTTAATGAAGACCTGAAAACTAGATAGCTTTTCACTTCTGCATCGATATCTCTACCTTTGTGCCGATAAGGTTCTGAACAAACTTTAACAGCTTAAACTAGAAATGTTTACTGAACAAAACAATGAGCAAATCAGGGTTTATTTGGACTTCGTTTTCCTTCCCAGTCTATCTCTTCCCTTGCCTGCTCTCTCAAAGTATCATTTTCCCCAGGATACTTCTTACTTCCACAGAAGTCTTCATTCCTGCTTTTTGTCAAATTCCGTCATCCAGCACTTCTTCCCCTCTCCCTCCTTGCCACAATCCCCAGCCCCAGCTGAGCTCTGGGTTAAAATCATGGCAATGCTACTCACTAGCTTTGTAATAGGGAAGAACTGTCATAACCTCTCTGAGTCTCTGCTTTCTTATCTGTTAAAAAGGAGATCATAGCCCTAATCTCTTATAGCAGTGGATCAAAAAAAAAAAGGTAGAAAAATCACTCGACAGTACCTGGCCCATAGTAGGTGCTCAAAGGGTATTTGTCCTGAAGTTTAAATCTTTGGATATTCCCTCTATCACTCCATCTATTTAAGGATAATTTCTTTTCTCAAAATATCTGGAAGGAAGATGATTGATCTTGGCTTCAAACCAGTTCTAAGCTACCACACAGTTGCAAAGCCATAAAGCAATTAGCAATAACTGTTATCAGACAATTAATTATGAGGATTGTAAACAGGTGCTCAGGACTCCAATTCACAAAAGTCGCAGGCTAATAAAGGGTATAGAAGTGTTCAGTTCTTTGAGGGCTTGAACCAAATGGTTTGCTGGAAACCAGAACAGCAAGGAAACACAGCTAGAGGCTACATCTCTCTGGAGGCCAAGACGTCAGGAAGTGGTCAATAGGATGAGGGTCCAAAAAAGTCAATTCTGATTATTGACATGTGAGGCTGCTGGCTCCCCAGGGATAAAAGCTCCTAGAGAGTTGGAGGGACATGGACTGGAATGTGGGGGCCAGGACATCTGGAGAGACTAAGAACCCCGTGTAGAATCAGGAAACGGACTTCCAGAGTTCCAGTTTTCAAACTTTGGCCCAAGCTGCGTGACCACAAGAGAAGTCAACAAGTCTGTGTTCTGAGAACCCCTTACTGGTCAGATGGTAAAACTTTCAGTTCTTCCTTCATCTCTCTGCCAACTAAGATTTTTTTCAGATCAGCAGTAGAAATACTGGAAGGGCTCTCTCCCTTCTGTTTCTAAGACCCTTCAGAATATCTTGGCAAATGCTTTGATTCAGATGATTTGCCAAGAAGGATGCTTTCCTTGCTCAAGAAAGACTCTTTCCCCAACCTAAATATTTGAATCAAACCTGAAGAGAAATGGAGATATTTGGGAAGTTAAGAGAGGACTTAGAATGTTTTGGTTCCGCTCAATTTCTCTTAACGGTCAACTCTTTGAATTATAAAGCAAATACACTTGTATTTTGTAATATATTAGTCTTATGTAATATCTCTAGGTTGGAGATAAGGTAAATGGTTTCTATTTACCGCAATTTAAAAATACAAAGTTCAAGTAGAAAGAAGTAAGGGTGACTTTTAAACACTCCAAAGCTTTCATAATAAGATGAGTGTTTGCTTCGGAGTGATTATCCTCTGAGACTATGTTCCCATTTGAAAAGTGTTGTTATAACTCAAAATACATTCTGCAATTCCTCTTAAACAACCGCCTTCCAGGCCAATTTGCAAGACACATGGAAATCTGGTTTTGACCCCAAGTAGCCTTACAAGATTTGTGTTTTCTATATTAGTCTCAAGATTTGACTACAAATGGTTTGTGTCTCTTCCTAAAAATCAAATCCACCTTCAAAAGATTAAGATTTGCCACCCCCAAGGATGTACTGTAATTAAAAGTGTACTGCAGGCTCTGAAGATAACTCTCAAGAAAAGGTTTCTAAAATGGGAATCAGAAGAGCATTGTTTGAAAGCAAAACTTTCTAAGGCAGTGACTTTTAGACCACATACCTTATTTGTATGCACCAAATCCCAGAACGTAGAAGAGGCTGTGAAGACAAGCCTAGGACTAGGGTGGTGAATTGCCAGTGAGCACTCCTTGGAATCTGTGTCCCCAGTGTCTCACTCTGCTCACCCTAGTCCCCAGCCCCGGATCAAGAGTTTCCAGCATAAGTTTAGGCTGCCTTCCTCTGCTCCATGGCTTGGTTAAAAGCATCATTCATGCTACTCTGAGCTCACATTTTGGGAATAGGGCTCTGAACAATGCTAACAAGAGCTGAAGGAGGAAGCCACTGAGCGGGGTTATGTTGGATTTAGTGCCCGCCACAGCCTTGTGGACGATCTATAATGATATAATGAACTGGGCACAAGCTGCAGTATTGAGAAATATATTTTAACTAAGAAATATACTGTCCTTGTTGTCAATGCCAGTGTTAACCATCGGTCCCACCATTCTACCTTGCAGATCATGCTGTGAATTACCAAAGTAATGCTATTAGACCACCACAAATGGGTAATTTTTAAAATGCTTTTTAAACTTAAGCTGTTACTAGTATTCATTTGCCTAACACTGGCCCGTTATAAAACACTGGAAAGTACTCCGCTGCATAGATTAGCATTAAAGTACAACCCCTGTCTAGTCGCAGGGAGAGGAAGTAAGAACCTGTGTTTCACCAGAGACTACTAGCAGTCAGGCGAAGGGAGGGTTTGAGGCAAATCATAGAGATGAGCTGATCAAAAGCAGGATTGCCACCCGCGTGGGGCAGCGAGTTGGCTATCCTGGAAGAATGCAAGCGGAGGCAAGTGGGACGACCCCTTCAGGGGGACAGCAGAGAGCCTCTGCATGGAGCCCCTGCTCCCTCACTGTGACTGGGTTTCTGGAATTCTGTAACATCAGCCTGTAGGACAACGACCTTCATAATACAGAAGTTAGTACGTTCCTTGTGGGTGTGTGCTCAGTCATGTCTGACTCTTTGTGACCCCAAGGAGTGTAGCCCACCGGGCTCCTCTGTCTATGGAATTTTCCAGGCAAGAATACTGGAGCAGGTTGCCATTTCCTACTCCAGGGGATCTTCCTGACTCAGGGATCAAACCCATGTCTCTGGCATTTCCTGCATCGGCAGGCAGGTTCTTTACTGCTAGTGCCACCTGGGAAGCTGATTTCTTAATAAATTATTAATTTATTTAATGACAATGACTTATTTAATGAGTAATCGATTTGCTTAATCTACTCAATACATTTCTTAAATAAATCATATCCTCTGTTTTTTTTCCTGTTTCAATAAAGTTTCTTTGGCAGGTTTTTTTGTTTTGTTTTGTTTTGTTTTGTTATTCAGTATTTATTTATTTATTTATTTTTACATTTTTTTTAAATTTTTAATTTTTTTTTTAATTTGACTTTACAATACTCTATTGGTTTTGCCATACATCGACATGAATCCACCACAGGTGTACACAAGCTAGNCAGATGACACGCCAGCGACGGGGCCATTTTCCCCTAATTGCGAGGCCGGTGGGTGCGCGGCGGCCGGAGACTCCAAACGCGCGCCGAGGACGCAGCCCGGACGCCGCTGGTGGGTTTTGTGGTGCCTTTTTTGTTGTTTTAAGTCCTTCATTGGAAGCGGCTCAATAAAAGTATTCAGAGTCGCTCTCAAGTTGCCTTTTAACCGGAGTTCCCCCAACTTATTTCTTGGTTCTTTCGGTTGACATGGTGCAAAGAAAAGTCAGCGAGCGTGTTGCTGAATTGCAATGTCTCGGGGCACCTCCACATTCAACGCTCCTCTGCCGGCCGCTGCCGAATGAGCCCGCACTCAATTCGATTTTCCTTGCTGTTGGGCACATTTAGGAGCGCCTCTATTTGTGAAGTTCATTTCTAGGCAAATGTATTCAAGAGCTGATGGGAATGAATAGGACCGTGTGTCAGCCGCCCCTAATTGGGATTAAAGCACTTAGGAGCATATGCAGAGAGTGACAGAAATTCTCAGGTTGCATTGTGTTCAGACTTCCACCCGCTTGGACACTCCTCCTCCAANACACACACATACATCTGTATGGTTTAATCATATATGCTATTATTAGTAATATATATACACATGCTGCTGCTGCTGCTGCTAAGTCGCTTCAGTCATGTCTGACTCTGTGTGACCCTATAGACGGCGGCCCTATGTGTGTAAATATACATGTGCACAAATGAGCGAAGAGAGAAATACATTTTGGCATATATATTCAAAGGCAGGCATTTTAAGTGATGTTATAAAAGAATATTTCAAGATAAAAAAGTGTTCATGAGTACCTTCCTTCTTCCTTGTGTGGACCGGACGCTAGAGGTGAAATAGCATCTTGCAACCATGAGGTGATAAGCATGAGAACCAAAGGCACCCACTCAGGGCAGCGAGGAGGAGAGGCGAAGGACCAGAAGCACCAACAGCTGTGGAGCTGTCACACCAGGCGGAGATTCAACCCCAAACTCCTTGAAGTGATTTGCCCTGTCTCACTTGGAGCTTTTAAAATTTCCCTTTTCAACAAAAAATATAGCATACCTAACTAGAGAGGGTGATGGCACCCCATACAAGCACTCTTGCCTGGAAAATTCCATGGACAGAGGAGCCTGGGAGGCTGCAGTCCATGGGGTTGCTAAGAGTCGGGCATGACTGAGCGACTTCACTTTCACTCTTCACTATCACGCATTGAAGCTGTCTCTTATACACATCTTCATGCGAAGAGTTGACTCATTGGAAAAGACTCTGATGCTGGGAGGGATTGGGGGCAGGAGGATAAGGGGACGACCGAGGATGAGATGGCTGGATGGCATCACTGACTCGATGGACGTGAGTCTGAGTGAACTCGGGAGTTGGTGATGGACAGGGAGGCCTGGTGTGCTGCAATTCATGGGGTCACAAAGAGTCGGACATGACTGAACGACTGAACTGAACTGAACTGAGCTGTTGATAAGTGCTCTTGGAGACAGGGAAGGGCTTGGCTGGGCTGGCAAAGCTGTCTCAGCAATATTTACAAACAGGTAACCCTTTAGCTTTTCAGTAAGATGTTGAATCAGAAGGGAGCTGTTGAGGCTCTGGTAGGTCTACCGAAAGAAGTCTTGGTCACGTGTTTGCTTTCCCGTGAAGAAAAGCACGTGTCTGTCCCAGTCAGCTCAGACTTCCTCGTGGACTGGCCAGGAAATCAGGGTGGGTAGCTGATTTCCTGGGACCTGCCTAGCCTTGTAGCTGCCAGACTGCTCTCTTTCAAATGCATTCAACATCACCTTCACAGATTTAGTTTCATTCCCAGAGGAAAACACGTATTGAGAAACAGAAATAGCTTATTTTTAAAGGCTTCCAAACCTTGTGCCCCCAAAACTAGAGTCCCTGGTCTCTGTGGTCTGCAGTCTCCCCATGCCTGCTATTGCTTTCCCTTCTTCCAGGGGCACTACTGTGATTTCCCTGAGTGATTGCTCTGTCTTCAGCAGTCCCTGTGTCTTGAAATTCAGACCCATGTGTTGGTAGCTTATGAGATACCAAAGACTGCTAAGAGCTTTTCAAACATCATCTCATGCAAACTTCACAGTCACCCTGTGAGTTTCGGTTTATTTTTTTCTGTGTTATAGGAAGTCACTTAATAGGAAGTCTGGAGTTAAAATCAGGGATGGTTCAGTGGTTCCAGCTATCATCAGTCTTCCTAGTTTTCCATCTTTGCTCATTGCCATCCTTTTCCAAGGAAACAGAGGTTCAAAGGATTAAAGCCAGGGTCCCCAACCTCTAGGCCACAGACCAGAGCTAGTCCGTGGCTTATTAAGGAACCAGGACGCACAGCAAGAGGTGAGCAGCAGGCAAGCAGGCAAGCTAGCGAAGCTTCACCTGCCGTTCCCCGTCACTTACGTTACCACCTGACTCCCCCACCCCCACGCCATCCATGGAAAAGTTGTCTTCCAGTCCTTCCAGGGCCCAAAAGGTCAGGGACCACGAGTTTAAGTAATTTGCCACCAATTACGAAGCTAGTTAAAAGAAGGGGTGGGATTTGAACCCAATACTTCCTACCTCCAAAATTCTTTCCTGGGATTTCCCTAGGGATGCAGAAGGGGAGGGGATGACAGGGATATATCTGCCCAGCCCCAGCTCAAGTCCCCCACACAGGGGGGATCTGGCCCAGCAGCTGTTAATAGGAGCTGGCAGACGCGGGAGGAGAAGCGTCTGGGACCCTCACCTCCTGGTCATCGGTTCTACCTCTGCCTGATGCCACTCCTGCTCTTGCAACTCCTACCGACCTCCTCACCCAGGACTTCAGCTTCCAGACCCCCTTCTCATGCAGAGCTGTCAGATTTAGGGGAAAAACAAGACAAAACAGAATGCTCAGTTAAATTTGAATTTCAGATACACAAAGAAGAATTTTTTAGTGTAAGTACAGACATCCATTCCACAGAATAACAGGCAGGTTGGCAAAGATGATTCATTAAAATAATATCACAGTTCTCTGATCTCCCTAGAAACAAACTATGTAAGCATAAAACATTATGACTAATATACTATTATCATTTTATGCTTATATTTGAGATTACCCTAATCTTAATACTAAAATGATATAGGTGTTAACCAAAGACATAAGTATTAATACTAGACACAGAGGATGAGATTTTAAAGACCATAACACAGATAAGTTATTTTGCAGTACAGCACTAAGAAACAGGGCCAGCATAAATACATATTCTTTTTTGCATTATGATTTACTGCAGCTGGAAGAATAAAAGAAAGTGTTTGAAACTATCTTATAAAACATTCTTAAACATCAAAACTTGAACAAAAAGGTGTTAAATGTGATCAACCTCACCAATACCAAAAAAATTAGAACAAAAATTATTATTTTTTATTTATTAGATGAATACATGAATCAAAGAATTGAATAAATCATGCTGACAATGGCTGGTAGTATGATGGAGGTGGGTAGAATGTGGCAGGGTTCTCACATTCAATGCTAAAAGGAGAAAATATCTCCACTTTTCTCAACAGCAGTTCAGCAAAACACATCAAAAGTCTTAGAAATGGGCATACACTCTGACTCAAAATTTCTTCTAGAAATTTGTCCTAAGAAAATAACTTGGGATGGGTGCAAAGATTTCACTACAGAGATGTCCACTGTAGCACTGTTCGTGTGTATATACTATTGAGTTGGCCAAAAAGTTCCTTCAGTTCTGGGTGAAAATGAAAAATGTGTCTTTTATTTTTTACTTAAAATTGAACAAACTTTTTGGCCAACCCAGTATTATATACAATTACAGTTTAATTATAGGGCTTCCCAAGTCACTCAACAGTAAAGAATCTATCTGCCAATGCAGGAGACGCAGGGGACCTGGGTTCAATTTCTGGGTCCATAAGATCCCCTAAAGGGGGAAATGGCAACCCACTCCAGTGGTCTTGTCTGAAGAGTCCCATGGACAGAGGAGCCTGGTGGGCTACAGTCCATGGGATCGCAAAGAGTCGGACACGACTGAGCACACACACATACATCTGTATGGTTTAATCATATATGCTATTATTAGTAATATATATACACATGCTGCTGCTGCTGCTGCTAAGTCGCTTCAGTCATGTCTGACTCTGTGTGACCCTATAGACGGCGGCCCTATGTGTGTAAATATACATGTGCACAAATGAGCGAAGAGAGAAATACATTTTGGCATATATATTCAAAGGCAGGCATTTTAAGTGATGTTATAAAAGAATATTTCAAGATAAAAAAGTGTTCATGAGTACCTTCCTTCTTCCTTGTGTGGACCGGACGCTAGAGGTGAAATAGCATCTTGCAACCATGAGGTGATAAGCATGAGAACCAAAGGCACCCACTCAGGGCAGCGAGGAGGAGAGGCGAAGGACCAGAAGCACCAACAGCTGTGGAGCTGTCACACCAGGCGGAGATTCAACCCCAAACTCCTTGAAGTGATTTGCCCTGTCTCACTTGGAGCTTTTAAAATTTCCCTTTTCAACAAAAAATATAGCATACCTAACTAGAGAGGGTGATGGCACCCCATACAAGCACTCTTGCCTGGAAAATTCCATGGACAGAGGAGCCTGGGAGGCTGCAGTCCATGGGGTTGCTAAGAGTCGGGCATGACTGAGCGACTTCACTTTCACTCTTCACTATCACGCATTGAAGAAGGCAGTGGCAACCCATTCCAGTACTCTTGCCTGGAGAATCCCAGGGACAGAGGAGCCTGGTGGGCTGCCGTCTATGGGGCTGCACAGAGTCGGACACGACTGAAGCGACTTAGCAGCAGCAGCAGCAGGATATTAATAACTTTAAAATGTACAAAATATATGTAAAGAAAACATTTTAATTTTATTGAAGGACACAAAGACTTGAATTTATATTTTCACCCAGTCTTCACAAAGATGCTTCAAATGGGTATTATTTCATCTTTTTATGCCTGGAGATCAGGTAAGTGGCTCCAGTCCCCAGAGTAGCAGAGCTCAAGTTCAAATCTGGGCCAGCCAGAGTCTCACTGTTGGTGCTCTGTATGGTAATTTACACTGGCTGAAAGGAACTGATTAACAAAATAACAAAATGTGATTTCAAGTCTTCCTTTACCCCCAAATTATTCCGTCATGCACATTCACAGTTACAGGAAGTTTCCCTTTTGGTTGTAAACACAATATGAATCTTACATTTGTGACAAGAACCATCCAACACTGAAAGGAAATTTAAAGGTTTTTAGAGTTAATGTTGATAAGATTCTAAAAGGATGGTTGATAAAGAAGTTCCTCAGGACATTTGCACTTGCTCTTCTCTCTATCAGGAAAGATTTCCTCCTAGATGTTGATATCACTAGCTTCTTAACTTACTCAAGACTTTGTTTAAACATCGCCTTCACAAAGAGTTCTTCCCTGATCACCCATTTAAAACCATAACTTCTCCTGACTTTACTAGACAGTGTATTAATAAGCAGAGACATCACTTTGCCAACAAAGGTCCGTATAGTCAAGGCTATGGTTTTCCCTGTAGTCATGTATGGATACGAGAGTTGGACCATAAAGAAGGCTGAGCACCAAAGACTTGATGTTTTCAAATTGTGGTGCTGGAGAAGACTCTTGAGAGTCCCTTGGACAGCAAGGAGATCAAATCGATCAATCCTAAAAGAAATCAACCCTGAATATTCATTGGAAGGACTGATGCTAAAGCTGAAGCTCCAATACTTTGACCACCTGATGCAAAGAATCGACTCATTGGAAAAGACCCTGATGCTGGGAAAGATTGAGGGTGGGAGGAGAAGGGGACAACAGAGGATGAGATGGTTGATGGCATCACTGAATCAAGAGACATGAGTTGAGCAAGCTCCAGGAGGTAGAGAAGGACAGGGCAGCCTGGCATGCTATATAGTCCACGGTGTCTCAAAGAGTTGGGCACGACTTGGCGACTAAACAACAACAAATAGTTCTTATCACCCTCTATTATACTATAAAATTTACATGTTTATTTTACTTTACTGTCTCCTCCTTACCCTCACCCACCCCCAAAAATATTAGCTTCAGACTAGAAGCAAAAATTCTGTCTGTTTTTCAATCAGCACCAAGAACAGTGCTTTGCATGCAGTTGTCACTCAATGTTTGTTGAATTAATGTATGAACAAATGAAATCAGAGGCACACAGTGTAAGCGCCACTCAAGTGCTAGCAAATTAAAATCTTGCCCAATGTCATCTCAAGATGGAAGTGGGGAGAGACAGAAGGAGAGAGGAATACAGATAGACTGATTGGGTGGGGATATAGTTTATTCTATCTGCTTTTGCACTTTATGAAAATAACACATTATTTTTTACACGTCCTTTCGTGACTTGCTTCTGTCACTCATATTCTGACTGTAGGATTTGTCTGTGTTGTCATGCCAGATGTAAATTACATACATTTTTCTTGCTGTATGAAATGTCATTGTAAGAAGAATATAAAATGTATTCTACTTTTTCAAACATTTGTGTTGATTCCAGTTGGGGGTGTTTTGATCCATCCTAGTATAGCCATTCTCGTCCAAGTTACAGGAGTACATGTGTAAGAATTTCTCTAGAAGGGGAGATAGTAGACTGTCTCTATTTTGCTAAGTAATACCAAACTGTTACCCAAAGAAGTTGCACCAATTAACACTCCTATCAGCAAAGAATGGTGTCATTGATTCTCCACATCCTTGCTAATGCTTGGATAAAAGTTGTCACCAGAATTTTTTCCATTCTCAGAAGAGTAAAATGGTATTTCCCTCTGGTTGTGTTTTGAATGTCCCCGATTACAAATGCGGTTGAGAACCTCTTTATAAGATACATTTTTTTTGTTTGTTTTTCCTTCCTTTCGCTAAAAGGAAACAGTCCTCGTGGGTATTGGAATCAGGTATATATCACAGAGACTGGTGATGAAATAACTACCCGGGATCTCAGCCCATAAGAGATGAGGAGCTGGAACTGAGCCCAATCCCAAGTAAACACAGAAACCATGAACCTTCTGAAACAGGCAGCAGCAGAAGTCCTTTTATTGGCCAGGTATGCAAAAAAGGAATTTGACAATCTTTCAGGGCCTGAAAAGCAAAAGAATCACTCTAAAATGAGCAGAGCATTAACACTTGGCCACACGCACAGGCATCTGATCTGAATCCACACTACCAATGAGATATAAAAACCCAGTCTGAGAAACTACCATAATAATAGTCTGGGCTCCATAAAATCCCAATCAAGTACATGTGTTTCATGGAAAACCACTCCCACTGAAGATAAGCTCATCAGAAAATTTACTAATCACATGAAGTAAATAACAGCTGGGAGAAAATCAGCAAACAACAAATGCAACAACAATTCAGAACCAAAAACTACAAATATGAAGTAATCCCAAAGAGACCTTAAAATCATAGCATCCAGTATAACATATTGCGATAGCATGAATGAATAAAATTATGAAAGTAAGAAAGAAAATAAAATGAAGGAACATGACACTAAGGAAGGGATAGTAAAACATTTTTAAGAAATTCAACTGAACTCATGGAAATTTTAAAAAGTCATTAAAATTAAAAATTCAATAGTCACTCATCTGAAGAGAGAACTAATGAATCGAATGATTGATTTGAGGAAAGCATCCAACTGCAGCAATAAAGAAGTAGAGAGTATGAAAGAAATAAAGAGATGCACAATATAGAATGAAAAGGTTCAGCATACACTTAATGAGTCCCAGAGAAAGGAGAGAGCTAATAGGAGATTCTACTAAGAGTCCAGGTCAATTATTATACATGAGAGAGTAAATAAAGGTATTTTAATCATAAAACATATATTTTAGACTTTTATGTCTAAAATAATTCACCATAACATTCCTTCACTGAGGTAATACCAAAGGTGACATCTTAGCAAAAAAGAAACTCAACCCAGAAGAAAGGGGTGAGATGCAAAAAAGCAATGGTAAGGCAAGGAACTGATAAAAAGTTAATACATCTAAATTATACTGACTGTAAAATTATAATAGTAATGATGGCCAACTAGGAGGTTTTTTTTTTTTTTTTTTCCAAGATGGAACTAAAATATTACCCAGGCTTCCCCCATGGCTCAGCGGGTAAAGAATCCACCTGCAATGCAGGCAGCACATGAGATGCAGGTTTGATCCTGGGCAGGGAAGATCCCCTGGAGGAAGAAATGGCAACTCAGTCTAGTATTCTTGCCTTAAATGTCCCATGGACAGATGAGCCAGGCAGGCTACAGTCCAAAGTGCTGCAAAGAGTTGCTCCTGACTGAGCAACTAAGTACTCAATATATTACCCAACAATAACATAGAAGCTGTGAGAAGGTTATAGAAGTTAAAGAACTCTGAGTTCCTTGCATTTTCTGAAAAAAAGGAAAAAATAATAGAGATATTAGAGATATAGAGAGATATTATCTTTAATCATGCTGGCTAACGATTAACCACCAAATGAATAGAATTGTATGTATAACTTCTAAACAGGTGAAAGGGAAAGAGGTAGGTGGAGAAGCAAAGAAAAAATATGATAAATAGAAACAAAAAACATAAATTAAGCTAGTAAAAACAAGTCTACAGTTATCAGTAATCATAGCAAATACAAATGACTGTAGAGAAACTCTCCCACATATGACCAAGAAAAAATATGCTAGGCTATTCATCACAGTATTGCTTGCAAAAGAAAAAAGTTAGAAACTACCCAAAGTNACTTTGCCAACAAAGGTCCGTATAGTCAAGGCTATGGTTTTCCCTGTAGTCATGTATGGATACGAGAGTTGGACCATAAAGAAGGCTGAGCACCAAAGACTTGATGTTTTCAAATTGTGGTGCTGGAGAAGACTCTTGAGAGTCCCTTGGACAGCAAGGAGATCAAATCGATCAATCCTAAAAGAAATCAACCCTGAATATTCATTGGAAGGACTGATGCTAAAGCTGAAGCTCCAATACTTTGACCACCTGATGCAAAGAATCGACTCATTGGAAAAGACCCTGATGCTGGGAAAGATTGAGGGTGGGAGGAGAAGGGGACAACAGAGGATGAGATGGTTGATGGCATCACTGAATCAAGAGACATGAGTTGAGCAAGCTCCAGGAGGTAGAGAAGGACAGGGCAGCCTGGCATGCTATATAGTCCACGGTGTCTCAAAGAGTTGGGCACGACTTGGCGACTAAACAACAACAAATAGTTCTTATCACCCTCTATTATACTATAAAATTTACATGTTTATTTTACTTTACTGTCTCCTCCTTACCCTCACCCACCCCCAAAAATATTAGCTTCAGACTAGAAGCAAAAATTCTGTCTGTTTTTCAATCAGCACCAAGAACAGTGCTTTGCATGCAGTTGTCACTCAATGTTTGTTGAATTAATGTATGAACAAATGAAATCAGAGGCACACAGTGTAAGCGCCACTCAAGTGCTAGCAAATTAAAATCTTGCCCAATGTCATCTCAAGATGGAAGTGGGGAGAGACAGAAGGAGAGAGGAATACAGATAGACTGATTGGGTGGGGATATAGTTTATTCTATCTGCTTTTGCACTTTATGAAAATAATACATTATTTTTTACACGTCCTTTCGTGACTTGCTTCTGTCACTCATATTCTGACTGTAGGATTTGTCTGTGTTGTCATGCCAGATGTAAATTACATACATTTTTCTTGCTGTATGAAATGTCATTGTAAGAAGAATATAAAATGTATTCTACTTTTTCAAACATTTGTGTTGATTCCAGTTGGGGGTGTTTTGATCCATCCTAGTATAGCCATTCTCGTCCAAGTTACAGGAGTACATGTGTAAGAATTTCTTTAGAAGGGGAGATAGTAGACTGTCTCTATTTTGCTAAGTAATACCAAACTGTTACCCAAAGCAGTTGCACCAATTAACACTCCTATCAGCAAAGAATGGTGTCATTGATTCTCCACATCCTTGCTAATGCTTGGATAAAAGTTGTCACCAGAATTTTTTCCATTCTCAGAAGAGTAAAATGGTATTTCCCTCTGGTTGTGTTTTGAATGTCCCCGATTACAAATGCGGTTGAGAACCTCTTTATAAGATACATTTTGTTTGTTTGTTTTTCCTTCCTTTCGCTAAAAGGAAACAGTCCTCGTGGGTATTGGAATCAGGTATATATCACAAAGACTGGTGATGAAATAACTACCCGGGATCTCAGCCCATAAGAGATGAGGAGCTGGAACTGAGCCCAATCCCAAGTAAACACAGAAACCATGAACCTTCTGAAACAGGCAGCAGCAGAAGTCCTTTTATTGGCCAGGTATGCAAAAAAGGAATTTGACAATCTTTCAGGGCCTGAAAAGCAAAAGAATCACTCTAAAATGAGCAGAGCATTAACACTTGGCCACACGCACAGGCATCTGATCTGAATCCACACTACCAATGAGATATAAAAACCCAGTCTGAGAAACTACCATAATAATAGTCTGGGCTCCATAAAATCCCAATCAAGTACATGTGTTTCATGGAAAACCACTCCCACTGAAGATAAGCTCATCAGAAAATTTACTAATCACATGAAGTAAATAACAGCTGGGAGAAAATCAGCAAACAACAAATGCAACAACAATTCAGAACCAAAAACTACAAATATGAAGTAATCCCAAAGAGACCTTAAAATCATAGCATCCAGTATAACATATTGCAATAACATGAATGAATAAAATTATGAAAGTAAGAAAGAAAATAAAATGAAGGAACATGACACTAAGGAAGGGATAGTAAAACATTTTTAAGAAATTCAACTGAACTCATGGAAATTTTAAAAAGTCATTAAAATTAAAAATTCAATAGTCACTCATCTGAAGAGAGAACTAATGAATCGAATGATTGATTTGAGGAAAGCATCCAACTGCAGCAATAAAGAGGTAGAGAGTATGAAAGAAATAAAGAGATGCACAATATAGAATGAAAAGGTTCAGCATACACTTAATGAGTCCCAGAGAAAGGAGAGAGCTAATAGGAGATTCTACTAAGAGTCCAGGTCAATTATTATACATGAGAGAGTAAATAAAGGTATTTTAATCATAAAACATATATTTTAGACTTTTATGTCTAAAATAATTCACCATAACATTCCTTCACTGAGGTAATACCAAAGGTGACATCTTAGCAAAAAAGAAACTCAACCCAGAAGAAAGGGGTGAGATGCAAAAAAGCAATGGTAAGGCAAGGAACTGATAAAAAGTTAATACATCTAAATTATACTGACTGTAAAATTATAATAGTAATGATGGCCAACTAGGAGGTTTTTTTTTTTTTTTTTTCCAAGATGGAACTAAAATATTACCCAGGCTTCCCCCATGGCTCAGCGGGTAAAGAATCCACCTGCAATGCAGGCAGCACATGAGATGCAGGTTTGATCCTGGGCAGGGAAGATCCCCTGGAGGAAGAAATGGCAACTCAGTCTAGTATTCTTGCCTTAAATGTCCCATGGACAGATGAGCCAGGCAGGCTACAGTCCAAAGTGCTGCAAAGAGTTGCTCCTGACTGAGCAACTAAGTACTCAATATATTACCCAACAATAACATAGAAGCTGTGAGAAGGTTATAGAAGTTAAAGAACTCTGAGTTCCTTGCATTGTCTGAAAAAAAAGGAAAAAATAATAGAGATATTAGAGATATAGAGAGATATTATCTTTAATCATGCTGGCTAACGATTAACCACCAAATGAATAGAATTGTATGTATAACTTCTAAACAGGTGAAAGGGAAAGAGGTAGGTGGAGAAGCAAAGAAAAAATATGATAAATAGAAACAAAAAACATAAATTAAGCTAGTAAAAACAAGTCTACAGTTATCAGTAATCATAGCAAATACAAATGACTGTAGAGAAACTCTCCCACATATGACCAAGAAAAAATATGCTAGGCTATTCATCACAGTATTGCTTGCAAAAGAAAAAAGTTAGAAACTACCCAAAGTTACCATCCTTAGAAGACTAGATAGATACATTGTGGTATATTTATAAACTGGAACTTTCTAGAAGAGTTAAGAATGAATGAGTCTGATTTACGTATGAAGCCATTTTTCATGTATCAACATGCATAGGGCTCAAAAGCATATTAATAAATGGAAAAGGCAAGTTTTATACAGTATTTACAGTATAATTCCATTTGTTTAAGTTGTTTAAACACTTAAAGAAGGCTACATAGTGTTGATAAATAGTTAAACTATAAAAACATGGATGGGAAGGATACACATGCTTCTGGTAATGGGGTGGGGGGAATCCTAAGAAAACATCAACTGTATCTTTATTATTTTATTTCTTTAAAAATCTCTGAAGCGAATATAGCAAAAGGCTAACTATGTGTATATCCCAGTTGATGGTTTATAACACTTTCTGTAACTTTCTGAATATTTAAAAATGTTCCATAATAGAAAATGCATCATTGACTCAAAATACCATACAACCGGGCTTTCCAATAATTAAATTTACATTTAATTTCATTAAAATTGTAGTTCCTGAGTCACTAGCCATGTTTCCAGTGCCCACTAAGCACAGGTACTGCATTGGGCAGTGCCATTGGAGAACATTTCCATCATAGCAAAAAGTTCTCTGGGGAAGTTATAGCCTCAAGACCCCCATGGTTCATATTACTTCTCATTATTCAATACTGTGGGTAGATATTGATGATAGTAATATGCAAAATGAAGCGCAGAACATAGAGCATAGCTCTATACCCTTATGGCAACTTGGTCAAGTTCTACTGTTGTGTTGCATTTCATCAAATCACTAGAAGTTCCAAGAAGGCTGATATCCAGTTAATTGAGATGTTCCTACAGTATTTCAATTGAGAACAACCACAGTACTTTAGAATTGGCAATAATAATAATGTTGTTCCAGCCACTCTATATTTTATTCTCCAGCTATTCCAATTCCACCCATTGCCTTCCCAAGGTATAAATCTGGTAAAATTAACACAAAAATGGACACTTCTCAGATTTTCTCATTTACCAAAGTGTTTTAAAGAGTTATCTGAGTGGCCGGTGTTTCACAAAGAGTTTCAGCATTAATGATAGCAACAAAAGCCTACTGCAAAAGCATTGAGAAAGTTGGAAAATCAAGCATTGGCTCCAGGAAGGGAGAGACTTGAAATTTTGCCCTCAGACTTCAGAATTACTGACAGTGAAAGTGAAGTTGCTCAGTCTTGTCTGACTCTTTGCGACCCCATGGACTGTAGCCTACCAGGCTCCTCTGTCCATGGGATTCTCCAGGCAAGAATACTGGAGTGGGTTGCCATTTCTTTCTCCAGGGGATCTTCCCCATCCAGGGATTGAAACCGGGTCTCCTGCACTGTAAGCAGACGCTTTACTGTCTGAGCCACCAGGGAAGAAATAAGGGGCTTCCCTGGTGGTCCAGTGGTTAAGACACCACACTTCCACAGCAGAGGGCACATGTGTGATCCTTGGTCTCTGGTCAGGGATCCTGCATGCTGTGCAGTGCAGTCAAACGAGTCAAAAGAAGAAGAAAGTGAAGGAATGAGATGTCCCACTGTGACCCAAGGCTGAAGATAACGCTTATAGAGCAGGAGAGCAAGCAAGGCAGATGTGTGTCCCCGTGGAGCAGGAGCTACCCTTTATTGAACAACTCCTTTCCTTCAGCGGCCATTCAGTTACCTCTCGTTCAGTCCGCCCAACAACTCTGCAAAGCAGGCATTCCCACTCCTAACTTATCAGGAAAGCAAGGTACAGAAAGGTGCAGGGTCCTCTCCAAGGCCATCAGCTAATGAACTGAGTGAACTGGCTTCAGTTTCATGCCCTTTAACCCACCTGTTCTGACTGACAGTTGAAAACAACCTCTAAGGTTCTTTCCAGGGTCTCCTGATCAACGATTGCACCCTGTCACTCAGTAGGAAGAAGAAAGTCAAAAGGAAGTCAGGGAAGGCCGTTAAGCTGCTGATAATTAAGGGATTAGAGCTGTAAACCACAATGAGCATCATTTCATGAGTCTCTTTTTATTACTTTCAAGTTTCATTCACTTGATGAGGTATTGGGAGAGTAAAACTCATCCAAAAGGCCTTCAATTCCCCTCAGTACCCAGGAAGCAGCGACAACTTCATCACTATGCTTTGTGGACAGATTAAGTATTAAATTATGAAACTAATCTGCTCTGATAGCAGGAATAATGTCAACTTTGATAAAGCTTTGCACTCTAGGAAGATTGCTTTCAAAATGACTCAATGCATAATTTAAGAATTGATTTTTCTGGCAGAGACACTAAAGAATAAAAGATATTGTCTCCCAAGATAATCTTCGGAGGAAAGTTTTCCTTCTTCTCCAAGACCTTTATTTCACCTTGGCTTTGATGGGGTGGATTCCACCATTTGACCTCATGAGTGCCCGATGGACCAGAGATTTCAAGTAAATGCTGTTTGTTCTGGTGTGAAGATCTATGTCCCCACCCCAGTTCTGGGCAGCAAGAGAAAGGACGCTTCTTTTAAGCTTGAACCTAGGCCAGGCACTAGGACTGCAGAAGTCAAAGGGATATGGTCTTTCCCCTGGTGGAACTTAAGAGCTTGAGGCAGCAAAGAGAAGCCGACATAAGGTGAGACATGGAGCCTAGAGGAGGGACTCTTACGTCACCCTGGGATGTCAGAGATGCTTCTCAGAGAAGTCAGGGAGGCATTGTTGCTGTTTAGTCACTCAGTTGTGTCTGACTCTTTGGGACACTATGGACTGGTGCCCACCAGTCTCCTCTGTCCATGGGATTCTCCAGGCAAGAATACTGGACTGGGTTGCCATGCTCTCCTCCAGGGGATCTTCCCAACCCAAGGATTGAGCCCATGTCTCCTGCACTGGCAGAAGGATTCTTTACCAATGAGCCACCAGGGAGGCATAGGGAGTGCAAAGTCCAGGAGGAGAGAGACAGCATGGCACCTTCAGAGAACTTGCTGCATCCAAGCCAGCCTGGAGCATAGGCTGTGAGGAGTCATGCAGAGGCCACGCCGTCGAGAGACCTCCAAGCATGGGAAGAAGCTTGGTCTTTCTCCTGAGAGCTTTGGTGCAGTCCTCTTTGGATGGGGCCTAGGAATTTGAATTTTTACACAAATCACCCTGTGGAAGAGGACTCTGTCTTTCTGACCTCTTGTTTCCATGATCTCCCTGCACTAGGCCAGTGCAGACCCAGGACCTCATTTTTATAAAAAATAATTCGTAACTCTGCCTTTCCTATTTTGATACAGAATGCACAGGTAACATAACCTACCTAAGGGAAAAAATGTAATCACCCTAACTGTGATGTTGGGCTTCTCTGGTGGCTCAGATGGTAAGGAATCTATCTGTAGCATCAGAGACCTGGGTTTGATCCCTGGGTCAGTAAGGTCCCCTGGAGAAGAGAATGACTACCCACTCCAGTACTCTTGCTTGGAGAATTCCATGGGCAGAGGAGCCTGATGGGTTACAGACCATGAAGTTGCAAACAGTCGAATGAGTACTTTCACTTTTTTTCACTGTCAACTTTCATGTTAGGGATAAAAAGAGGGTAATTTTTAAGTAAATACTTAAATAAATGCTAATAAATAAAATTTATAAGATGCAGTTTAATATGTAAATATTTGGGCACAAATTATGAGAAGCCAAAAGGGAGCCATCAGCTGCTTGTACTTACATGTGGAAACACAGAGTATGCAACAGCCACAGATACTGGCTGATAGAGTGGTGATGATGACAATACTGTATCCGTGATGAAAATACTATGAGTCATTATCATCAGTGACATAATTTTATGAAATATTAGCAATCTTCATCTAAGTTCTCAATCCACCAAAGGATAATCAACACTCAAGTCCCATTTAGTATAAAATGTCTATCAAAACTCTGTAAAAGTACTTCCTTTTGGAAAGACAGAGTCTTGGTCCATTCATGGCTAATTAGAACCATCATTCACCTGCAAGAATGTCTGGTGGAACACTGGAGATTTATGCAGAATTAGGCAAGTTCTTTACTACAGAGAATGGGTTCATGTATGGCTATGCCTGGCATCACTGGCCCCCATCCATTAAATGCTTTAATATAAATAATAAAGCACCAGGGAGCAGGACCACTCTTTTCGGTGAAGGGTAATGTGCCCAATCTCTGTTTTCACCCCTTCCAGCCTCTTCCCCTTGGGAGGAGAAGTGACTTNTGGGTTCATGTATGGCTATGCCTGGCATCACTGGCCCCCATCCATTAAATGCTTTAATATAAATAATAAAGCACCAGGGAGCAGGACCACTCTTTTCGGTGAAGGGTAATGTGCCCAATCTCTGTTTTCACCCCTTCCAGCCTCTTCCCCTTGGGAGGAGAAGTGACTTTTTCTCTGACTTCTTTGAGAGAATATTACCCCTTCTACCTTCTCCTTTGGAAGAATTCTGGACAGCTCTCCAGCCAGGCAGAAATGCTTGTTCATGTCCAGTGAAGACCAGGACTGGTGAGTAAGTTAACTGGGAAGAAAGCAAGCCCATCTGGCTGTAGATTTAAAGCTAGTAATGAAGCTGACTTTTTCTCCCCTGTCTCCTGTGTCTCATGTCTCAATTGCTTGAAAGAAGTATTGGAATGTTCCTCACTGTCCTCTGCACTCACCACATTTGGAGGAAGGAGAGTAAGTGATGTTTACTCTTGGAAGGATGAGACCATCCAGTGCAAGTAAGTAGAGGGAGAGATGAAGAGGCCAAGTCTGGAAAACCTAGCATTCAATGGTGTGGTTTACACACTGTACTTCCCAGAGCGCCAGGGTCTAGAGAGGTCCCTTCAGGGCTTCCGGGAGAGGAGACCAGGGAACAAATCACCGCTAGCTCCCAGAACCACCACCTCTGTTTCAACCACAGCAGTTGTGATTTTCTGCTCTTTATATGAGGCTTGCTGCTGCTGCTGCTGCTGCTGCTAAGTCGCTTCAGTTGTGTCCCAACTCTGTGCGAACCCATAGATGGCAGCCCACTAGGCTCCCCCGTCCCTGGGACTCTCCAGGCAAGAACACTGGAGTGGGTTTCCATTTCCTTCTCCTTAGGTATACATAAATTTAACTTGTTAAAAAAAGTTTCCACTGGAAAAAAATAAAATAGTTTGAAAATCAGTGATACAAAGAATGAACATAGAAAAGAGCAGTTCACAAAGGGGAGTGCGGACGATCTGCCAAAAACACAAGAGGAAGGAGGAACGTTTACAAACTAGGAAGACTGAGAAATGGAAATTTTCAAGAGGGAGGGACAGACAAGGGCACCCAGGCTGGAGGGAAAGCAGGTACGTGGGCTGCGGACAGGAGTGACCAGGGGGTCAGTTGCCCCTGTGATCCTGGCAGAGGGCTGAGCATCAAGCCCACATGGCTGTGGGTGAAGAAGTGAGTTAGGGAGCGAAGACGTTTAGACAGTGTGAACCTCACCGTGCAGAAGGTGATAGAGGGGAAGATATCGTTTCCCAATGCCTTTGAGCTGTCAAATGGATTCACACACCAAGGAAATTCAGTCTCTGCAATGAGCTGGGCAATCAAGTGTGCTTCATGGTAGAAAGGGAGAAATCTTTCAAATAGAGTGGCAGAAATAGGGGCAGCAGAGGCAAGCGGGAGTGCGTACCAAGACATGTCCTATGCATCTTTCCTGGAAGGGCGAGGTGGGGCTTTTTTGTTTCTGTTTTTCCATGTTAAAGAGAACATTCATCTTTCTAGGAAGTCCAGGTGTCAGATAGGAGCTGCCATTAACAAGGCCTCCTCTGTCTCTAGCGTAGCAAAGACTCAGACCAGCAGGGGAGAATGGCTCCCCCTGCCCCCATACTCCACGTCCCGCTGGCAGCAAGGACACACACGCTGTGGACTGGCTGCCTAATGGTCCCTGGAAGTCAGTGACGTGACATCATTAGTGTTGGGGCCCTCAGAGGGACCGCTGCCTTCCTGCTTAGGGAAAAACACTGCAAAGAATCAGAAAGCAACAGCTAGACAGAACAAAAACTTCCGAAGTGAAGAAACACTGGGAACGCAATAGGGGAAAAAAATTAAGACTCTCACATGTTGTTTTGCTCAGGGCAGTTCTGACATTCAAATTATGTTTGACCTCCTCACACAAGGGCACGGAAAGGAGACAGCCTTCTGAACTCCGCAGGAGAAACGGCCTACAAGAGGTAGTTCAGACCACTGGAAGGAACCCAGATCCCTGCTTTCTAGCCTCGGCTCTGATCTTGTGCGTGACCCTGCTCTCTGTTGTGTTTTCTGAGTCTTTCTTCACTCAGCAGCAACACTGCTTTTATACACCTAATTCATTAGTGCTTGCCAGGGTTCTTGGCTGCTTAAGGGCAGGTGAGAAAATGTGTCCAGGTCCTTAATTAGGTTTAGTTCTCACAACAACCTTGAATAGCCTCGTTACCCACTTTATAGATGGGAAAACAAAGGCCTGCAGAACACAGGTCACTGGCCCAAGGTCTCTCAGCAGATGAGCAGCAGAGCTAAGTCAAGAAGAGAGAAATATCTGGCTTTGAAAAAATGAGAGGAAACAGAATGAATGATAAAGGGATACTGAACTGACATTATTATATATTTTAGGGGTATAAAGTCCCACTTTGAGACTTTTGTGTTCTTTCCCTGTTTACTATCAGGGTTGCTTTTTTGTTCACAAATAACTGCTTATCAGATAGTCCTGTTCCTGGTAGGAGATTTAATGTTCAAAAAGTGGGAACTAGGCAAGTTCTGGCATGTTAAGCTGTGCAAAATTGATAAATCTTAAAGTATCCAGAAGATATTAAGTGGAGAGCAGGTGAAAAACACCATCTTGTGGTTAAATAGATTTCTATATACTCACCAAAATGGAATGCAACACAATCATTAAAAACATGATGTGAAGGAGTTGCAAATTGCATATTACAAGACTAAGTGGGAACAGATGTGTGCATGTATAATATTAACAATAATCGACTTTGGAAATGGGACTGTGGATAATTTTTTTCTTCTTTTTTCACTCTTTCTTGTGTTTCCCAGATTTCCTTCAATTAGCATTTATGATTTTTAGAATTAAAACATAAGTCAAACTTTCTATTGTTTCTGAGCACTTGCCAAAGTCAAGCCACTGGAGTTCATCTTTCTGGAAGACACAGTGTGTTCGAAATCTCGGGTCATGCTCTCCTCCCATTCTCCATGGACACCCTCTGCTGACCCCCGAAGAACTACTTAGAAGTAACATCTACCCACAGTTTTACAGAAGTTCTCCATGCATCGTCAGAATCCCTCAACAGCTCAGGCCCTATTGGACTCAGAGCAACTTGAGGATTAGAAGGTTATATGGCCTCCCAAAGTCCTGTGGTTAAAAAAAAAGGGCAGAAGTAGAATTAGAACCTTAGGTCATGTACTTCTAAATCCCATGCACCTTCCAGGGCAGCACTCTGCTGCCTGGAAGTTCCTTTCCTTTCAAGACACGTTCTGAGGGGATTCATGGGCCATCAGGAGCCACCGTAATTTGGCCTTAAGGATCTACCACTCTGGTCACAAATAGCCCCTTTGGGGTGTTAACAGATATCCAATGCTAACTTTCCTGGGAAAGAACCTAAATTCTAGAATAGTAGCCACTGCCTTTGGCAAAGCTGAGTAAGATCATCAGTAATCCCAGGAGCAATTTCCAAAAATGAATTTATTTATGACTTTTTAACTGAGGAGTGGGCTTCCCTTGTGGCTCAACTGGTAAAAAATCTGCCTGCAATGAGAGAGACCTGGGGTGGGATGATCCCCTGGAAAAGGGAAAGGCTACCCACTCCAGTATTCTGGCCTGGAGAATTCCATGGATTGTATAGTCCATGGGGTCGCAAAGAATCAGACACAACTGAGCAACTTTCACTTCACTTCAAACTGAGGAGTAAACAACAGTTGAAATCCAATAGCAACTCAATATCATTACTTATAAGGGAAAGAAAATCCTTACGATATAATTAATTCCTACACATCTACCAGGATGGCTAAAATTTTCAAGGCTGATGATACCAAGTGTAGACAAGCAAGTGGAGCAATGGAACTCTCCAATGTCGCAGATGGAAGATTGAACTGGTTCAACCACTTGAATCAGTTTGACATAATGCACTAAAAATAAACATGCTTATCTGAGACCCAGAAAATCCACTTCAAGGCATATATCCAAGAGAAATGAGTGCATATTTCCATTAAAATGTATATACATGAGTGATAGTAGCAGCTTACTAATTAGTAGCAGAAAACAGGAAATAACTCAACCACCATCCACCAGGAAGTGAATAAGTAAATTATGGTATATCCATGGAATGAAATGCTACACATCAGTACAAAAAAGAAAGAATAAGAGACTGACACACAGAGTGACAGGGATAAAATTCATGGGTATTATGTTGAATGGAAGAAGACAGATACAAAATGTTACTATATAGCGTGTGATACAGTAGTGATCAGGAGACAACTCAAAATAGCTCTTGAGAACTGATTATTATGTTTTCAGGAATTTTGCAAGCTGACTGTTAAATGCAACCTTTGTTATTAAAAATAAATTATATAAATACACAACTAGGTAAATTATATTTAAGACTAAGATTATACAAACTCAGAACTCTAATACTCAGAACACTTCCTAATTCTTTTACTACACTTTTAACATTATCTATATGATTTGGGGCTATTCAGATCTGTTGTATCTTATAGAATTGTGGTCTACTGTACATCTATTCCAAACTCTCTGTTCAGGGACTTCACTATGATGACTTCAAATCAGTGATGGTGATTGCCAGGGAAATGGGCTACAAATCAGGCTTTTTTTAAATGTATTTATTTTGGAGAGCCTGTTGTCAAACATTCACTGGCATGCCACAGATAAAATTCTATTTTTATGAAACTCAAGGATACGAGAAACTAATACATGGTTATTAGAAGCCAGAAAGGAGAGAGTACCTGGAGGAGAGGTGTCCTGCCTGGGGTGAGGCATGTGGGAAATGTACATGGTGATGGTAAATGTTTTATATTTTGTTCATGGTGGTGGGTCCACAGGTGTAAATATATTAATATGTTTGCATTTTACTATATGTAGGTGATACCTCAGTTAAAAAAATAAATTTAAAAACATTTCCAAAACAGCTATCCTCCTGGGAGCCCCTGCAGTAAGAAGGTGAGAGGTTTGACATCCCCAGAGTATCTCCTGTCCCACCCCTGTGGTTCCACCTGAGTTGTATGAGACCTTGGAAGGAGAAGGAGGCTTCAGTAGCTTTCTCCTGTGATTTCCAGAGAATAAGACATGAGTTGGATTCATCTTTTAATTGGCCACAAGTCTCCAATATGTTGGGCTTTCCCGGTGGCGCTAGTGGAGAAGAACTCACCTGCCAGTGCAGAGGTAAGAGACGTGGGTTCTTACTTTTGGGTTGGAAAAATTCCCTAGAGGAGGGCATGGCAACCCACTCTGGTATTCTTGCCTGGAGAATCCCATGGGCAGAGGAGTCTGGTGGGCTACAATCCACAGTGTTACAAAGAGACGCAATTGAAACAACTTAGTACGCAGCACACACGCTCCCATATGTTACAGATAATTTTAAAAATGGCTAATGTTGCTAATGGAGCAGTGTTGTTGTTTTTTTTATATTGGAGTATAATTGACAATGTGGTATTAGTTTCAAGTGTATAGCAAAATGATTCAGTTATACTTATTCTTTTTAAATTCTTTTCCCATTTAGGTTGTTACATAATATTGAGCAGAGTTCTCTGTTCTATCCAGTAGGTCCTTGCTGATTATCTATTTTAAATACAGTAGTGTGTACATGTCCATCCAGTATTCCACATTTATCCCCCACACCACTGTTCCTTTTATGGTTATCAGTGGAGTAGTATTCTAAGTGCCTTACCTGGGTTAACTCATTTAAACCCCTCAAAACCTGAGAAGATATCATNAGTCCAGAAAGATTTGGGTTGAGAGGAAGACAGACGATAAACAAAAAAGTAATTAAACTCTAGAGTATTAGATGGAGAAAAAAAGCCTCAAAAAAGCTATCATCTGAAGGGGCTGATGCGGCAATGAAATTATTCTATTCTAAATCAGAATGACGGATACATGCATACAGCATTGGTCAAAACTCATAGACATATACAACACAAACAGCGAATATTAAGGTAAACCGTGGACAGTAGCCAATAACAATGTGTCAGTATTGGTTCACTCAGACAGGACTGAGTGACTTTCTCTTTCACTTTTTCTTTCATTGATTCATTGGGGCCTCCCAGACGGCACTAGTGGTAAAGAAGCTGCCTGCCAGTGCAGGAGACCAGCAGATGTGGGTTCAATCTCTGGGTTGGGAAGATCACTTGCAGAAGGACATGGCAACCCAGTCCAGTATTCTTGCCTGGAAAATTCCATGGACTGAGAACCCTGGCAGGCTACAGTCCATAGAGTCGTAAGGAATCGGACACAACTGACACGACTTAGCATGCCCACATTTGTTTATTAATTGTAATAAATGTACAATACTAAGCAGCATGTTAATAATAGGGAAAAGTGTGAGGGTGGAGGTGGGGTGGGTCTATTGAACTCTATGTACTGTCTGCTCAAATTTTTATATTATTCTGTATTATATTCTGTATCATATACANATACAGTCAAAGGCTTTGGCATAGTCAATAAAGCAACCATTTATCAAATCATTCATTCAATGGGTACCTATTGAATGCCAACAATATGGCAGGTAATGGTCTAGGAGCTAGGGATACAACAAGCACCAAAATAGTTAGAAATCTCTACCTTCATGGAGCTTACAGTCCAGAAAGATTTGGGTTGAGAGGAAGACAGACGATAAACAAAAAAGTAATTAAACTCTAGAGTATTAGATGGAGAAAAAAAGCCTCAAAAAAGCTATCATCTGAAGGGGCTGATGTGGCAATGAAATTATTCTATACTAAATCAGAATGACGGATACATGCATATAGCATTGGTCAAAACTCATAGACATATACAACACAAAGAGCGAACATTAAGGTAAACCGTGGACAGTAGCCAATAACAATGTATCAGTATTGGTTCACTCAGACAGGACTGAGTGACTTTCTCTTTCACTTTTTCTTTCATTGATTCATTGGGGCCTCCCAGACGGCACTAGTGGTAAAGAAGCTGCCTGCCAGTGCAGGAGACCAGCAGATGTGGGTTCAGTCTCTGGGTTGGGAAGATCACTTGCAGAAGGACATGGCAACCCAGTCCAGTATTCTTGCCTGGAAAATTCCATGGACTGAGAACCCTGGCAGGCTACAGTCCATAGAGTCGTAAGGAATCGGACACAACTGACACGACTTAGCATGCCCACATTTGTTTATTAATTGTAATAAATGTACAATACTAAGCAGCATGTTAATAATAGGGAAAAGTGTGAGGGTGGAGGTGGAGTGGATCTATTGAACTCTATGTACTGTCTGCTCAAATTTTTATATTATTCTGTATTATATTCTGTATCATATACATATAAGTGCATATTCTGTACACTCAACACTGTACTAAATAAGTGTGTGTGTTTTTTTTAAATAAAGTTGCAGTCTGAACCCAAGCAAAAATACAGAGAAAAGGAAGAGGACACCTGTACTATGCTTGGAACTGAAAATTTTGGCAAGAAGAAAGAATGAAAAGGAACATGAGGATGAGTGACGTTGACTCTGTCAGGTGACATGAATCCAGGTGCCAATAGGAATCAGGTGAAATAGTACAGCTAGGAAGAAGCAGGAGGGAATCGATTCCAAGAGATGATGTGGAACAAGAGGAGCAGAGGAGCTCCAAGAAACCGTGCACAGCAGTTTCGGAAACACCTTTAATCACAAGACAGACAAGCCACAACTCTACCGGAAGAAGGAAGGGAAACCAAGCTGTGATCAGTGCTAAGGGGAAGCTCAGGGCCAGAAACCAGGGAGATGGTAATCAATGCACACAGCAGAATTTAAGAAGTAGGAATGGAGAGGAAATTACATACAATTTTTAATTCCTTTCTCTCAGACATAATTTTCAACTTACAAATAATTAGAATTAGTTTTATGAGTTTCCCCAGCTACACTGAACTATGAAAAATAATAATGAAGACAAGGAACGTTCCATTATACCTAGATTAATTCATCATAGGAATCCAAACCGCTGATAAGTTTCTCACGTGGGAACTTTAAAAACCACAAACTTGCAGTACACAGACATGTGAAGAAAGGACTCAGACCCTGTGGATACAGGAGTGACTTCATCAGTGCCTGAGTCACACCGGTGAACTTTGAGTTTACTATCTATACATTCAGAAAATCCCAAGGGATTGTCTGATATCCCAAAGAGGTAAACAACGTTGCTCCTCTCCTTAGGGCGACTAAAGTCTTAATGGAAAGGCTAGACTTACACAAAATAAAAAGACCATAAAGGTGAATACGGTTCCACTGAATATAACACAGAACAAGTGCTGTGGACTGAATGTGTGTGTCTCCCCAAAATTCATATGCTGACGTCCTAATCCTCAAGGTCACAGCATTGGAAGTGGGGCTTTGGGGAGGTAATTAGGTTTAGATAAGGTTATGAGGGTAGAGTCCCATGATGAGATTAGCGCCCTTATAAGAAGTGGAAAACGGCTTCCCAATGGCTCATGATAAAGAATCTGCTTGCCAGTGCAGGAGATGCGGGGTCATGAGTTTGATCCTTGGATTGGGAAGATCCCCTGGAGGAGGAAATGGCAACCTACTCCAGTATTCTTGCCTGGAAAATCCCATGTACAGAGGAGCCTGGCAAACTACAGTCCATGGGGTTGCAAAGAGTCAGACACAACTGAGTGAGTGAGCACACACACAGGAAGCAGAGAAGTTTAGTGCTTCCTCTCTTAGCTGTGTGGGAACCTAGCAAGAGGGTGCCTGTCTGCAAATCAGGAAGAGGCTTCTCACCCAACAAGTTGGCACCTTGATCCTGGACTTCTAGCCTCAGAACTGTGAGAAATAAATATCTGTAGTTTAAGCCACCTGGTCTATGGTATTTTTGTTATAGGAGCCCAAAGAGACTAAGGAGGGGAATAAAAAGGGAGGACAGCTTATATGGGTTCAGCTAAGCTTTAGCTTTCTCTTCAACCAGAGGAAGTTTGTGTATTGAGCCAGGAATGGACACTCCTGGGAATTAGGATGGTGGCAGCAACCAAGGGCCCCAGGGAGATTACTGAGACAAGAGGAATAGTTCTCAAATGAAAGAGGCAACCCTAAACACAGAACAATGTAATGTGTATTCTCTTGTCGTTGTTAGCCAAGTTTCTACCCAAGGGCCCTCATTCTTCCTCTGCCCTTTAAGGTCAAGGTCAAGTTCAAGTTCCATCTCTGTGGAGGAACCTCATTTTCCTTAGAATTCCAGGGACACATATGATCTATTCCATTTACTTAGTATCCTTGTATGCAGTATGGTGTGGTGAGCAATTCTGAATTGGCAGTAAATCTGGGTTTCAGTGGAGATTCACCTCTCACTAATAATGTTATTTTGGATGGATTATTTAGCAACTCTGAGCCTCAATTTCCTGATTTGCAAAATAGGGGAAATGAGAGAATTCTAATCAGTTCTTGGGGATATGAGGCAATGGGAACTCCCATTCTTGTGGGTTGAGTGCAAACTGATCCAAGGCTTTTGGAAAGCTACTTGCCAGTGTCTACTAAAGTTAAATCCATGTCTACTCTCTGAGCTAATAATGCCCTTCCAGATGTAATCCAACAAAAATGAGTGCTTATGTTCACCAGAAGACATACACAATACTCATAATAATTGTAATCGAAATAGCCCAGAGATGAAAACAACCCAAATGCCCATCAACAATAAAATAGAGTTTTTAAATGGTGATCTATTTGTACAATACATATTGAACAGCAGTGAAAACAAACTACAGTTACACATAGCAATATGGGTGAATCTTACAGGTACAATACTAAAAAAATCAAAATGCAAAAAATATGTATACTAAATGGTTTTATTTACACCCAGTAGGGAACCAGCAATGATGATGATGATGATAGTCAAAAGAGGTTACTTTTGGGTTATTCATTGAAAAAGTCAGGGAATTTTTTGGGTGCTAGAAGTGTTTATTAATATATATGATCTGGGTGGTGGTGACCTGTACACATGAAAATAATAAGTAAAATGTTAAAAAAAAATGTTGAAGTGTAAAAATCAACCCAGCTGTGTATTTTCAAGTCATATTTCAACTTTTCGAAGTAAATAAAAAGGAAAAAGAGCACTTAGTCTTGCCAACAGAGAAGGCAATGGCACCCCACTCCAATACTCTTGCCTGGAAAATCCCATAGACGGAGGAGCCTGGTGGGCTGTAGTCCATGAGGTCGCTAAGAGTCTGACACGACTGAGCGACTTCACTGTCACTTTTCACTTTCATGGATTGGAGAAGGAAATGGCAACCCACTCCAGTGGTCTTGCCTGGAGAATCCCAGGGACAGGGGAGCCTGGTGGGCTGCCGTCTATGGGGTCGCACAGAATCAGACACGACTGAAGCAACTTAGCAGCAGCAGCAGCAGCAATCTTGCCCAGAGTGTGTATCCTCAGAACATACATCAATAATGGTCAAAATATACATCAACAATGGTGGGAGGGGTCTTGATAGCTGCATGGCTGGCTCCTTCCAGTCTCAACCTCATGGAATGGGAGGCCCTCCTATCCCTACAACAAACCTACTGTCATATTCCCTTGTAATTTTCTTTGTAGCACTTACTGACAGAATTGGAAATTTTCTCGTTTGTTTGTTTGTTGATTGTTTTTTTACTGGTTCACCATCCCCAAGGCATTTGTCTGAGTGATCCAAGTCCAGCACCTGCCTGGTTCACAACGAGCCCTAATTAGTATTCATTGGATGGATGCCTGAATAAATGACAGAGGGAAAGAAGGCGTGTGTGACACTGTGCTAGAAAACTAGGAAGACAAGGATTGATACGATGCATGTCACTCCCACAAGGAGATCACAGTGATTGAGTCTGTTGATTCTGACTTGAAAAGGTCCTTACACTACTACTAAGTCACTTCAGTCATGTCCGACTCTGTGCGACCCCATAGACGGCAGCCCACCAGGCTCCCCTTAGAAACCTCTAAGCCTTTTCCTCTGATCCTCAACTTCATTCTCCTGACTTGTTCACCAGCTCTCTAGCTCCCTGTGTTTGGGTTCTCCCACTCCACCCCACCCCTCAGCCCCCACACACAGTCTCTGTACTGCCACCAGTTAACTTACTGAAAACTAATTCTGATCCTGGTGTCCCATTTCTTCCAACCTCCTTTGACTCCTCTCTCCAAGTCAGATCTGCTCCCAGTGCCACAGGCTGCCTTCTGGCACTGCCCCTGTTCCCTTCCCAGCCCTAAGCACCCTCCTCTCCATCTTGTTTTCAAGCCTCTCCATCCTCTGCACTCCAGCCCCTTTTTATGACACTCAGCCCTTGCACCTTCATCTTTTTCTCCTGGGCCGCTGACCTTTTTTTTACAGCCCCTTAAGACTGACGCAACTTAGCAGTAGCAATAGCAATAGCAGCAAACACCCTCATGTGAAGAGTTGACTCATTGGAAAAGATTCTGATGCTGGGAGGGATTGGGGGCAGGAGAAGAAGGGGATGACCGAGGATGAGATGGCTGGATGGCATCACCAACTCGATGGACATGAGTTTGAGTGAACTCCGGGAGTTGATGATGGAAAGGGAGGCCTGGCATGCTGCAATTCATGGGATTGCAAAGAGTTGGACACGACTGAGCGACTGAACTGAACTAAACTGAAATACCTGGGTGATGTATCTCTGGCCAAGGCTTGAAGGCTGGAATCATTGGAATGAGGCTGAAAACAAGAGGATATTCTTAGTTTGTTTCATTAATTGTCATTGTTTCACTCCTGATATTCTCCAAAATACACACGCACATTTTAGATTATTGAACAAGGCAAAGAAAAGAAATCAGAAGTCATATTTTACCATCTAGACATTACCACTACTTGTGTTTGAGTAACCAGAATGGCAATGAATGAGTGACCCAGAGTCACTATCTCCACGGCTATAGTTTCTATGGTCACCTTGTCCCTTCTTTCTTGTAACATTGTAATGTGTTTATTCAAATATTTTCTGCAGATGGTAATTCCAAATATCTGTGTCAATCATAATTGGGAATTAGATCAAAAAACTGATTTTTAAAATGATAATGTAATTAAAATTTTCTAAACTAAAAAGTAAGGGCAAATTTTAAAATTTTAAGTAAGGGTGTACTGATGATGCAGAATCAAGTGGCGATGCAGTAGCTAGAGCAACAATCAGCAGAGTATGACAAAATAGGATGATGAAAAGCAATTATGATCTCCTGCAACACATCATTTTGTGAAAAAAACTTTTTAAGATGATAAAGAGGACAATATTGAGACATTTTCTGCAAATATGCATAATGGATTTGATAAGACATTTTCCTTTCAGTGGTCAAAAAAAAATGTAATAAAGTTAGTTGCCTAAAATTAGAATTAAATGTTCAACAAGAAATGCATAATTATTTGTAATTAAAATTTTTAATTCTTTAAAATTTTAAATAAATTTAAGCATCTATATTTATACATTTGACCAGCTACNCTCAGATTATCATTATATCTACTTCTGTGGGCAATAATCCCTTAGAAGAAATGGAGTATCCCTCAGAGTCAAAAAAAGAGTCTGAAATGCAGTACTTGGGTGCAATCTCAAAAATGACAGAATGATCTCTTTTCGTTTCCAAGGCAAACCATTCAATATCACAGTAATCAAAGTCTATGACCAACTAGTAATGCTGAAGAAGCTGAACGGTTCCATGAAGACTTAGAAAACCTTCTAGAACTAACACACCCCGCCTAAAAAAAGAGATTTTGTAAACTCTTTTGAGAGTTTGAGATTTTGTAAACTTTTGAGAGATTTTAGCAGAGTTTTATTAAAGTATAACAAGGGACAGAGAAAGCTTCTGACACAGACATCAGAAGGTGGATGGAGTGTGCTCACCTCGCTAGTCTTTGCAAAGAAGCTCTATACTTTATTACAGTAAAAGGTCTTACCAAGCCCACTCCCACAATATAAGGTAATAGGATTAGAACATAAGAGTCCAAAATGCAGTAACTAGACACAATCTCAAAACGACAGAATGATCTCTGTTCATTTCCAAGGCAAACCATTCAGTAACACGGTAATCCAAGTCTATGCCCCAACCAGTAACGCTGAAGAAGCTGAAGTTGAACAGTTCTATGAAGACCTACAAGACCTTTTAGAACTAACAACCAAAAAAGATGTCCTTTTCATGATAGGGGACTAGAATGCAAAAGTAAGAAGTCAAGAAACACCTGAAGTAACCGGAAAATTTGGCCTTGGAATGCAGAATGAAGCAGGGCAAAGGCTAACAAGGTTTTTCAAGGAGAACACACTGGTCATAGAAAACACCCTTTTCCAAAAACACAAGAGAAGACACTACACATGGACGTCACCAGATGGCAATACGGAAATTAGATTGATTATATTCCTTGCAGCCAAAGATGGAAAAGTTCTATACAGTCAGCAAAAACAAGACTGGGAGCTGACTGCGGCTCAGATCATGAACTCTTTATTGCCAAATTCAGACTTAAATTGAAGAAAGTAGGGAAAACCACTAGACCATTCAGGTATGACCTAAATCAAATCCATTACGATTATACAGTAGAAGTGAGAAATAGATTCAAGGGATTAAATCTGATAGATAGAGTGCCTGAAGAACTATGGATGGAGGTTTGTGACATTGTACAAGAGGCAAGGATCATGATCATCCCCAAGAAAAAGAAAGGCAAAAAAGGAAAAATGATTGTCTGAAGAGGCTTTACAAATGGCTGAGAAAGAATAGAAGCAAAAAGCAAAGGAGAAAAGGAAAGATATACCCATTTGAATGCAGAGTTCCAAAGAATAGCAAGGAAAGATAGGAAAGCCTTCCTCAGTGATCAGTGCAAAGAAATAGATGAAAACAATAGAATGGGAAAGACTAGAGATTTCTTCAAGAAAATTAGAGATACGAAGGGAAAATTTCACCAAAGATGGGTACAATAAAGGATAGAAATGGTATGGGCCTAACAGAAGCAGAAAATATTAAGAGGAGGTGGCAAGCATACACAGAAGAAGTATACAAAATAGATCGTCATGACACAGATAACCATGATGGTCTGATCACTCACCTGGAGCCAGATATCCTGGAATGTGAAGTCAAGTGGGCCTTAGGAAGCATCACTATGAACAAAGCTAGTAGAGGTGATGGAATACCAGTGGAACTATTTCAAATCCTAAAAGATGATGCTGTGAGAGTGTTGCCCTCAATATGCCAGCAAATTTGGAAAACTCAGCAGTGGTCACAGGACTGGAAAAGATCAGTTTTCATTCCAATTCCAAAGAAGGGCAATGTCAAAGAATATTCAAACTACTGCACAATTGCACTCATCTCACATGCTACCAAAGTATTGCTCAAAATTCTCTAAGCAAAGCTTCAACAGTACATGAACCACGAACTTCCATATGTTCAAGCTGGTTTTAGAAAAGGCAGAGGAACCAGAGATCAAATTGCCAACATCCACTGGATCATTGAAAAAGCAAGAGAATTCCAGAAAAACATCTACCTCTGCTTTATTGATTACATGAAATCCTTTGATTGTGTGGATTCTTCAAAAGTTGGGAATACCAGACCACCTTACCTGCCTCCTGAGAAATCTGTATGCGGGTCAAGAAGCAACAGTTAGAACTGGACATGGAACAACAGTCTGGCTCCTAATTGGGAAAAGAGTACATCAAGGCTGTATATTGCCACCTTGCTTATTTAACTTATATGCAGAGTACATCTTGCAAAATGCTGGGCTGGATGAAACACAAGCTGTAACCAAGATTGCCAGGAGAAATATCAATAACCTCAGATATGCAGATGACACCACCTTTATGGCAGAAAGTGAAGAGAAACTAAAGAGCCTCTTGGTGAATGTGTAAGAGGAGAGTGAAAAAGTTGGCTTAAAACTCAACATTCAAAAAACTAAGATCAAGGCATCCAGTCTCGTCACTCCATGGCAAATAGATGGAGAAACGATGGAAACAGTGATAGACTTTGTTTTCTTGCTTTCCAAAATCACTGCAGATGGTGACTTCAACCATTGGTGAAAAGACAATCACTCCTTGGAAGAAAAGCTCTGACAAACCTAGACAGCATATTAAAAGTAGAGACATTATTTTGCTGACAAAAGTCCATCTAGTCAAGGCTATGGTTTTTCCAGTAGTCACATGCGGATGTGAGAGTTGGACTATTAAGAAAGCTGAGCATCAAAGAATTGATGGTTTTGAACTATGATGTTGGAAAAGACTCTTGAGGGTCCCTTGGACTGCAGGGAGATCAAACCAGTCAATCCTGAAGGAAATCAATCCTGAATATTCACTGGAAGGACTGATGCTGAAGATGAAGCTCCAATACTTTGGCCACCTGATGCAAAGAACTGACTCCCTGGAAAAGACCCTGTTGCTGGGAAAGATTGAAGGTTGGAGGAGAAGGGGACGACAGAGGATGAGATGGTTGGATGGCATCACTGACTCGATGGACATGAGTTTGAGTAAGCTCCAGGAGTTAGCGATGGACAGGGAAGCCTGGTGTGCTGCAGTCCATGGAGTCGCAAAGAGTTGGACACAACTGAGTGACTGAACTGAACTGACTGACCAGACGTACTCCTAAAACATACATCTTAAGATAACAAGATTAGTCAGAAGGTTCTTGTTAAGAAGAAACATGTCCTTGAGCAAGATACATTGTTATACTAAGACAAAGCAATGTAGAAACCAACGTTTGTCCTTTTCTCCTCCTTGAGAACTCCAGACCTCTATCTCCTCCCCAAGAGCCTCAGACCCCTTGCTTCTCCTCAGAGACCCCGGACTTATCAACCTGCCTAGGAACTGATTCTCCCAGCATCATGGATACAATTGTTAGAATTGTTTGCCATATATATTTAAATACTATGAATCATCTCCAGTTTATGGAACAGTTGAAAGAAATAGAATATGATTATTTTAATGACCTTGTGTTCTTTGTCAATGCTCTTTATTTGAGTCATGGAAGAGTTTTACAAAAACTTGCTTCATCTTTAACTTTGAATCAAAATTTTCTTTAAACAAAAATAATGCTTGCCAAATATTCATTATCAAAGACAGAAAATGGCAGTGTGACTTATGCTTTCTCATCAAAATCAAACTGCACACACATCAGCAAAATTTGAAACTCCAGGGTAAGGAAGGCTTAACTTATTACTTAGCTAGACAGGTATGAGGATTCATGTTGAAACCAGAACTTTTATAATACAAATCAATGATAATTATTTTATACCTTTTTCTAACATAAATCAACAGGAAAATTAATTTCATTGTAATTGATGGGTGTTATGTAAATTGGTTATAAAGTCTAAAAAGTCAAGAGTGCTTCATTATCAGCGATAAACTTTAAGTTGTCTTTCAAATTAGTCAAAATGCTTCTGAATTGACACAAGAGTTGGTGAATTTACTTAAGTTGGACAAATGTAGTTTTGAAACTGATATGTCTTTTCTTCATAGGTGGTGCTAGAACCCACCTGCCAATGCAGGTAGACATAAGGGATGTGGGTTTGATCCCTGGGTCAGGAAGAGAGGAAGATTCCTGGGAGGAGAGCATGGCAACCTCTCCTGTATTCTTGCTTGGAAAATCCCATGGACAGAGGAGCCTGGCGGGCTACAGTCCATGGGGTCACAGAGAGTCAAGAAATGACTGAAGCAACTTAACACTCATGCTTTTGCTCCAAAGTCAAATAAATTCTGGAAAAAATGAACAAGCAAATATTTTTTAGAAATTTTTTTTGGCATTTTTCTGATTAGTAGAAAACTTTTAAGTATGCTTGGGCCATATTAGGTATATGAAACTACTTATTCAACTGTGAATTTCATGAAATGTATTACAGATCAACTGAATCAAGTGGAAAAGCTTTTTTAGAATCAAGTTGTGCCATTAGTAAAAACTAAACACTGAATTTCCAAGACTCAGTATGAAAAAGTATATATCTCATTATAAACTGATTATATTAGTCACATGCTGAAATAATATTTTGATATAGTGGGGTAAGTAAAATATATCACTAAAGTTAATTTCACCTATATCTTGTTACTTTTTAATAATGTTAATACTAGAAAATTTAAAACTACACATGTGGCTCATATTATGTTTCTATTGGATAGCTCTGCTCTGGAACGCAATTGCTGTGATAATATGACTAAGGTGACATGAACTTTGTCTTGTTCATTGTAGTATTCCCAGGCCCTAAAACCAGTGCCTGTCACATAGTGGGTGTTCAGAAAATATTGATTAACTAAATGAATCTAGCTGTACCTCAGTAATATCAGTAAAGGTTCAGTAGCAAGAAATAGAAACAACTCCAACTATTGTAAACAGAAAGGGATTTTAAATGGGGAATTAAGAAATTACAGACATTTTACCAAAGACATATAAATGGCCAACAAGTACCTGAAAAGGTGCTCAATATCACCAGTCATCAGGGAAATGCAAATCAGAGCCACAGTGAGATATCACCTCACACTCGTTAGAGAGTCTAGTATCAAAAACACAAGAAATAACAAGTGTCGGTAAGGATGTGGAGGGAAGGGAACTCCCTATACATTGTTGGTGAGAATGGGAATCAATACAGAGATTCCTCAAAAAATTAAAAATAGGACTGCCATATGTTTCAGCAATTCCACTTCAGTATTTATCTGAAGAAAATGAAAGCATTAACTTAAAAAGATATCTGCAAAAAACAAACAGATATCTGCACCCTGTATTCACTGCAGTGACATGGAAGCAACCTAGTATTCACTGATGGATGAATGAATAAAGAAAAAGAAGTAAATATGTATACCACACAGTAAGATGTTCTTCAGACATTGGGGGAAAAAAAGAAAATCTTGCCATTTGCAACAATATGGATGGACCTGGAGGGCCTCACACTAGATAAGTCAGATAAAGGACAATACTGTACAGTTTTACTTATTGGGAAATATAATTTTTTTTTTATTTTAAGATTAAAAAATAAAGCGGAGCTTTCCCCCTGGTGTCTCAGACAGTAAAGTGTCTGCCTACAATGCGGGAGACCTGGGTTCATTCCCTGGGTCGGGAAGGTCCCCTAGAGAGGGAAATGGAAACCCACTCCACTACTCTTGCCTGGAAAATCCTATGGACAGAGATAGGTTGTTCTGGTAGGCTACAGTCCATGAGGTTGCAAAGAGTCAGACACAACTGAGCGATTTCACTTTCTTTCTTTCTTTCCTAGAAATGGAGAACAGATGGGTGGTTACCAGGGGCAGGGGTTGGGAGCTGAGCAAAATGGGCAAAGGGAGTCAAAGGTACAATCTGCCTACTATAAAATAAATAAGTCATGGACTGTGATGTACAATGTGGTGACTATAGTTAGTATTAATAACCCTGTGTTGCCATTTGAAGTTGCTAAGAGAGTGGATCTTAAAAGTTCTCATTGCAAGAAGAAAACATTTGTAACAATGTGTGATAATGGATAACTTCACTTACAGTGGTGATTATTTCACAATATATACAAATACTGAATCATGGTGTTGTACACCTGAAACTACTGTAAAGTTATATGTCGATCGTGTCTCAATTAAAGGGCTTCCCCAGTGGCTCAGTTAGTAAAGAATCCACCTGGAAGGCAGGAGACTGCCTGCAATACCAGAGACCCAGTTTTGATCCCTGGGTCAGGAAGTTCCTCTTGAGAAGAAAATGGCAACCCACTCCAGTATTCTTGCCTGGAGAAGTCCATGGACAGAGTAGCCTGGTGGGCTATAGTCCATGGGCTTGCAAAGAGTCGAAAGAACCTGTGGAAAGCATCAGATAGGCGGGAGCAGTGGCCTCTAGACTCTCAGCACTGGCCCTGGAATGATGCTGCTCTGACACCTCTGTCACCATCAGGAAGGCAGGACTAAAGAAGGCACTTCTGAAGCTGCTATGTCTGGAACACACCTCTTCAAGCACAAAATGTTAGATTCAGAGCCACAGCACCCCTGAAAGAGCCAACCTAGTGAAAAACAGATGGCCGTGCTCTGTCTCGGAGAAGGCAATGGCACCCCACTCCAGTACTCTTGCCTGGAAAACCCCATGGATGGAGGAGCCTGGTAGGCTGCAGTCCATGGGGTCACTGAGAGTCAGCATGACTGAGCGACTTCACTTTCTCTTTTCACCTTCATGCACTGGAGAAGGAAATGGCACCCCACTCCAGTACTCTTGCCTGGAAAATCCCATGGATGGAGGAGCCTGGTAGGCTGCAGTCCATGGGGTCACTGAGAGTCAGACATGATTGAGTGACTTCACTTTCTCTTTTCACCTTCATGCGTTGGAGAAGGAAATGGCAACCCACTCCAGTGTTCTTGCCTGGAGAATCCCAGGGACAGGGGAGCCTGGTGGGCTGCCGTCTATGGGGTCGCAGAGTCAGACACGACTGAAGTGACTTAGCAGCAGTGCTCTGCCTCTGGACTCCCAGGTAACTGGGGCCCGAACACTGGAACACACCACAGAAAAACCGGCAATGCTATTCTATGCATAGCACCATTCAGATGCCTGCCAATTCTCATGCAAGTTCTTCTAAGTTATGAACCCTAAATCATATCCAAAAGCCACTACAAAGAAGTCTCTCCCATCACCTCACTCTCCTACCCAGGTAAACTCCTTCAAATTAAACATCCCTTCCTCCAGGAAGCCTTCCCTGACTTCCCAAGACTATGCTAAATTGGTGTCCATGTACTCTGTAGGTATTCTTGGCTCACTTTATTAAATTTATTTATTCTTAAGTGTTTGTCTCTCTCTCTTGATAGGCCATTAGCTCTATGATGGAACTATGTCAGCTTATTCACTATCATCTTCTCCCCACCTAGTGGTAGATGCTAAATTTACATATGTTGAGTGAGTGAATGGACAATGTGAAAGGGTTGGGATTTGAGCCATCTTTCCCCACACTCCAAGCCCTGTCCTAACACAGCCACGTGCCACCAGATGTCCAGCACCTCCCAGAGGAAGACGGTGGCTGGCATATCCATCACCAGGATGCAAACTTGCCCCCTCAAGGAGGATGGCCTGAGGCTGTTACTAAGAAACAGGGAGGAACTATCGTTCATGCAGTGACTTTCAGGAAAATGCCACGGTCTCTGGGATGCTGGGACCTGAGCCCAGGCCACAGAGTAGCCAGGGGAAAACTGGGCCAAGTGTTATGGGGACATTCACAAAACACACCTCGCCACACTCCTGTCATCAAGGAAGACTGTGGACCCTGAAGTGAGGGACCCAGGAGAGCATCTGGGTCATGCAAGCAGTGAGACTTAACACAAAGGCATTTGCAGTTTATGAAACCCCTTCACACACTTTGGCCAGTTCACTATTACTCCTTTCCCCATTTTACAGATGAGGAAACCGAAGCACAGCAAGACGAGCAACTTTTCCAAGTGAAAGTGAAAGTCGCTCAGTCGTGTCCAACTCTTCGGGACCCCATGGACTGCAATCTACCAGGCTCCTCTGTCCATGGGATTTTCCCAGCAAGAGTACTGGAGTGGGTTGCCATTTCCTTTTCCAAGGGCAAGTATCAAATTTTGGTCTTATACCCAAGCTGCATAGTGCCATGGTTACAACACACAGTGTAGAGCTAAGTTTAAAGTTATTTTCTGCCAAACACCAGCCAGGTTTCTTAGGCACGTCACTCTCTGAGCCTCCATTTTCTCTTATGTAAAGTGAAGGTCAGAGTATCTAACTCACAGGGTTCTTGTAAGAAATAAGTGAAACATTTATGCAAAGAACTTAGCTCAGTACCCTGTGCAGAGTAAAGCATTTGGTAATTAGTCTCTGATTATTATTACTATTCCAACTCTGAGTTTATTATTTGAGATTGATTTTTAAGTGTATACATATTGTTATAACAATAATAAATTATTCTGAAATGCTTCAGCAAAGCCAGCGTGATATGAATGAGGGAGGGGCATTTGGTCACGTTGATCAATTATGCATCCTCCAGGCCTGGTGAGCTATTCAGTAAGCCCCTAAAAGCCACCCCAGAGGATAGGACCATCAGCACTTCCTCTGCTTTTCTGTCTGTCCAGTCATGACACCACATTGGTCAAGAATCTGCCTGCAGTGCAGGAGACCCAGGGTCAACTCCTAGGTTAGGAAAATCTCCTGGAGAAGGGAATGGCAACCCACTCCAGTATTCTTGCCTAGAGAATCCTTTGGACAGAGGAGCCTGACAGGCTACAGTCCATGGGGTTGCAAGGAGTCGGACATGACTGAAAGACTAACGCTACTACTATTCCACATAATGAATGTTAGAAAAGAGTTTCTATTGGGATACTTAGTAATTTGCTAATAATCAGCATAAATAGAGCCCACATACCAAATGGGTTCTATCAATAAGGTAAGTGATAGTATATAGAGTGATATTCAATATAAAACATTTTAAATGCTTCCTGCCCTTACTTGATCCTTTACCCTTAACCCTCAAGGGTGGCACCAGAAGCTTGACCCCTGAAATCAAGGACTCTGGGCCCACCCCTGGCAAGAGTGCTATGGTCTCTTCAAGAGAGCTCTTCTGAAGGCATTTTGGGAGCACCAGAAGGGACTGAGGGCTGGGGCCTCCCGGAGCTTACAAAACGGCTCTTAGCCTATTCTGTAGGCGTCCACTGAGTCCATAGGTTAAGAAATATCAAACCTTGAAGTAATTTTGGTCTGATACTTCCTTACTCCTTTTTAGTATCAACCCCCCACTTACCACTAACTCCTGAGGGTTCCAGGATTAACCAAAAAGAGCCTCATATCTGTGAATGACCAAATTAGCTTAGGCCAACTTGCAGCAAAACTTACTACTGAGTTTCTCAAAGGACTGTCACAAAGGCCAAATAACTAAACACTTTACTCCAGTCACACTGGCTCATTCCTGCTTCTTCAGCACTGATGCTTCCCTCTCAGCCCTACCCTGTGTCCTTTCCATCAGATGTCCCCTTGGCCCAAACACTCTCTGATTTCGCCTGCTCATGACCTTTGTATCACCCCACCGACACTCGAGTCACCTCAGAGGAGACTTTCCCAGGCGTGTAATCTGAAGAAGAGCCCAGGAACCACAGCTACTGAAGTCCACACAGCCTCGAGCCCATGCTCTGCAAAAGAGACGCCATCACAGTGAGAAGCTCGGGCTCCGCAGCTAGAGAGAGCCCCCGCAGCAACGAGGGCCCAGCATAGTCAAAGCGAGATTAATAAATAAAATCCATTTTGCAAAAGGTTTTCTCAGGTCAGGCAGACCAGGTATGGAGAAGGAGTCTCTGTCTAAGAAGTCACACCAGGCCACCCAGGCCCACATCCTCCTTCGGGAGGCATGCTTACCTTGGAGGCACGCTTACCTTGGTGGCAGGAGCTTCTGCTCTAAAACCAGGGTGGCTCTTCCTCAACAAGGCCCACCCAGGAGCCACTCTGCAGGGAAATAATGAGAGGTGGCCCCATTTGTCAGGGAGAATAAGGAGAGGACAAGAAGGAATCCTACGTCAGTCTCACTCCAAGCCTACAAGTAGCTCAAGAGTTGTGAAACTCAACCATTACGAACAGGGAAGATGCAATCTCTTCTGATGAGTGCAATGAGGATTTGGTAAACTTCGGGAGTCCCTGTGTGTCCAGAGGATTTAGATGCTGCCTGGATAGGAAAAATTCCAAAGGCAAAGAGAAATAAGCCAGTAAATGAGAGGAACCAGCTCTACTTTTTCCCTCCGTTATATAAACCGCCAGCTCAGGAGGCAAGGCCATGGGCATGTGAACCGCAGAGTCAGCCGGACCTGAGGCCAGACGTCACTGTGCCACTTGCTGGCTGCGTGAACATGGGCACCCTCTCAATCTCTCTGAGCCTCAGTTTCCTCATCTGTAAAATGTGAGTAATACTAGTGAATAAACTCTCACTGTTTATTGTAAGAACTAAGTGCTGCAAATCACTTGGCACAGGGCCTGGCAAATAAAAAGTGTTGCATAAATGTTATGCCTTGACTCTGTAAATATTTTAGTAAGTAGCTCCCACAGCACTGGTGACTATGTAATAAGTGATTTACTTTACTAGAAGCAAAATGGCTCTTCCTGAATTACAAACTCTGGAATCCATCTCTCCAGCTTTACTGGAATATAGCCATGCCTATGGTGATTTCGGGACCTTGCTTATTCATAAAGGGACTTTCTCAGTAGATGATGTATTAGAAGGCTAGAGGTGAGGTATGGAGGGGGTGGAAAAGGGTATGATTATCTTAAACAATTTAAAGGGTGGATCTGCAGATTAGGGGTTACATTTAATCCATGGGTTCCCAAAGAGAGAAATTAAATCCAATAGGAGAGAATGGCAGAGAACTAATTTCTGGGGCATTTGGCCTTGTTTTGTTTTCATGATCCAGCCAGAGTTTCTCCTGTGTATCAGGCACTGTTCTGGGTACCAGGAACACGTGTTGGAGCCTGTATCCTAATAGGAGCTGAATGATGATCAAACAAGTAAATAAATAAACAAGATAAATTAAGACACTGATAAGCACTGTAAACAGCATAAAATTGAGTGCTAAGATGTACAATTATTGGAGATGGACTTTTTAATTGAGGTATAACTGACTAACATTATATTAGTTTCAGGTGTACAACTTAATGATTTGATATTTCTATACATTGCAAAATGATCACCACGATAAGTCTGGTTAACATCTGTCATCACACATGGTTACAAGAAAAAAATTTATAATGAGAAATTTTAAGATGCACTCTCTTAGCAATCTTCAAATATTCAATACAGTACTACTATAGTCTTCATGCNATAAGCCAGTAAATGAGAGGAACCAGCTCTACTTTTTCCCTCCGTTATATAAACCGCCAGCTCAGGAGGCAAGGCCATGGGCATGTGAACCGCAGAGTCAGCCGGACCTGAGGCCAGACGTCACTGTGCCACTTGCTGGCTGCGTGAACATGGGCACCCTCTCAATCTCTCTGAGCCTCAGTTTCCTCATCTGTAAAATGTGAGTAATACTAGTGAATAAACTCTCACTGTTTATTGTAAGAACTAAGTGCTGCAAATCACTTGGCACAGGGCCTGGCAAATAAAAAGTGTTGCATAAATGTTATGCCTTGACTCTGTAAATATTTTAGTAAGTAGCTCCCACAGCACTGGTGACTATGTAATAAGTGATTTACTTTACTAGAAGCAAAATGGCTCTTCCTGAATTACAAACTCTGGAATCCATCTCTCCAGCTTTACTGGAATATAGCCATGCCTATGGTGATTTCGGGACCTTGCTTATTCATAAAGGGACTTTCTCAGTAGATGATGTATTAGAAGGCTAGAGGTGAGGTATGGAGGGGGTGGAAAAGGGTATGATTATCTTAAACAATTTAAAGGGTGGATCTGCAGATTAGGGGTTACATTTAATCCATGGGTTCCCAAAGAGAGAAATTAAATCCAATAGGAGAGAATGGCAGAGAACTAATTTCTGGGGCATTTGGCCTTGTTTTGTTTTCATGATCCAGCCAGAGTTTCTCCTGTGTATCAGGCACTGTTCTGGGTACCAGGAACACGTGTTGGAGCCTGTATCCTAATAGGAGCTGAATGATGATCAAACAAGTAAATAAATAAACAAGATAAATTAAGACACTGATAAGCACTGTAAACAGCATAAAATTGAGTGCTAAGATGTACAATTATTGGAGATGGACTTTTTAATTGAGGTATAACTGACTAACATTATATTAGTTTCAGGTGTACAACTTAATGATTTGATATTTCTATACATTGCAAAATGATCACCACGATAAGTCTGGTTAACATCTGTCATCACACATGGTTACAAGAAAAAAATTTATAATGAGAAATTTTAAGATGCACTCTCTTAGCAATCTTCAAATATTCAATACAGTACTACTATAGTCTTCATGCTGTACATTACACCTCTGTGACTTTATAACTGGAAGTTTCTTCTGTGTGAGTCCTTTCATCTATTTCACCTACTCCCCACCCCCGACCTCAGGAACCACAATTCTATTCTCTGTATCCATGAGCTTGGCTTTTTGCTCAGCTTGATTTTGTTTCTTAGATTCTACATATAAGTGAGATTATACAGTATTTCTCTTTATCTGTCTGACTTATTTCACTTAGCAAAATGTCTTCAAGGTCCATTCATGTTGCTGCAGATGGCTGATTTCCTTCTTTTTTATGGCAGAAAATATTCATACACATATATGTATATAAGCATATTTTACATACCCCAGGGTTTGCATGACGGTTAACAGACACATCAGACTTTCTATTCATTTCTATTTTGATCTTAAATAAATTTCTATTGCACAGTTGTCATAAAACTAGATAATGCAACTGAGTTCTTCCACACCAAGCAATATTTTAGGAGCTTACTTATATCACTGTATTTAACCTCTACAACAAGCCTGTGAGATAGGTATTATTATACATGTTTTATGAAAACAGACAGGACAAGTGAACCCTCCAGTGTCACACAGCTGACAAGTGGCGGAACTTGGATTTGAACCCCACAGTCTGGATACAGAGTTTACATTTATAACTACTACATGACTCTGTCTCATATTTAAATACAATTTACAAATTTACAAACATATATGGGGGTCATATGCTCAAGTTTTTGTTTTTTTTTTAACTGAAAATGCTGTTCAATTAAAAAAAAAAAAATTTTTTGGGACTTTCCTGGGGGTCCAGTGGTTAACACTCCATACTCCCAATGCAGGGGGCCTGGGTTCAATCCCTGTCAGGTAACTAGATCCTGTGCTGCAACTAAGACATGGTGGAGTCAAATTAAAAAAAAAAAATTGTTTTTAAGCTTTGGAAAAAATATTGATAAATTCAGATGAAATATTTAACTATTTCCATGGGAGCTTCTGGGTAGCAGGGATAGTTGTCAGGCTCATTGAAGTCTTAGGCACAGCATGCGCTCCAGAACTACTAGGACTGTGCTTCCAGAGGACAATCATTTGTATCCCACCTTCACAAGTTGTGCCATGTCTTTCGGCACTTTAGTCTAATTCATATTTTTCTCTTCTTCTTTTTTAAAAACCAAATCAATGAATTTTCAGAATAAATAGTGTCACCACTACAAATGGAAAATTAGCATCTCTTGTAGAGATGCCACCATCTCATTATAAAATGTTGTGGAAGTTCTACTTGAAACATCTTGTTTTTTAGGAAATAATAACAGCTGATGTTTTATAGTGCCAGGCATTATATATTGCTAGGTTCTATTTCAAGTATGGAAAATATATTGAGTTTTCAATAACCCTGTGTGTGCTCAGTGACTCAGTCGTGTCCAACTCTTTGTAACTCCATGGACTGTAGCCTCAGGCTCCTCTGTCCATGGGATTCTCCAGGCAAGAGTCCTGGAGTGGGTTGCCATGTCCTTCTCCAGGGGATCTTCCATTCCCAGAGACTGAACCTGGGTCTCCTGCATTTCAGGCAGATTCTTTATGGCTGAGCTATACCAGCTATGGACTATAATAGCCCTACTGGGCTATTAATATTATCCGCATTTTACAAATGAAGGACAAACATTTTCAGTAACCTGTGCAAGCTGACACAACTATTGAGACAGAGATAGGACTTGAACCCAGGCAGCTCCAAAGCAGGATGTCTGGTTGTGCATTACATATGCAGTCATGCTACCTAGAGCACTTCCTACATCAAAGGAGAGGAGAGGAAGGAAGCACCCTCCTACCCTCAATCTGGTTAGTGACCTATTGCTGGGCCTCCGTGGGCTGCCCAGCTCCCTATGTCCAAGTCACAGAGGTCGCTGCATTTTCCTCCTCCAGTGGTGGGTCAAAAGTGGGATGCTCACTCCTCTAACTCCAGAATGCAACAGGAACTTGCAATAAGAACGTTGCGCTGGATTGGTCAGGTTCCTCCCACGATGGCGGCCTCCAGCCGGAGAGGACCCAGGTGGTAAGAGGCTGTGGTAGGAACATCTAGGTGATAGAAACTGAGGCTAGCTGGGGAGGAGCAAGTTGCAGGAGATGTATTCCCAGATACCCCAAGTTGATGTTGAGCAGACCTAGCTTGGGAGTCCTGGACAAGCCACAGAAATACCCATGAAAGGAAGGCAGCTTCAAAAATCTCCCAGGTGTGGAGAGACAGAGTGAGATTATTCCCACTCCAGCCTACAAAGAAGCCTCCACAGAAGGAAAATCCCACAGACGTTTTTAAAGAGACTTTTATGACTATATCTAAAAAATCCTGCTTGTTTCATTTTCAAGAATCCTTTCTCAGTTACATCCTTTGGGGTGAGGGGAAGAAGCTGGAAAATCCACCCATGTAACCAGGTTCGTGGACTCTGCAATATTTCCCAATAAACTGAAGTGTGACTTCCATTCTTAAGTCCCTCTTTGTTATGACATTCCCAACAAAGAGCATGAAACTGTGATAGAAGCACCAAGTAGGGGCCCTAGGGAGAATCACTATATTAGATAAGTATTTGTTGTTGTTTAGTCACTGAGTCATGTCTGATTCTTTGCAGCTCCGTGGACTATAGCCAGGATCCCCTGTCCTTCACCATCTCCCAGAGTTTGCTCAAGCTCTTGTCCATTGAATTGGTGATACCATCCAACCATCTCATGCTCTGTCCTCCCCTTCTCCTCCTGACGTCAATCTTTCTCAGTATTAGGGTCTTTTCTAATGAGTTTGTTTGTCACATCAGGTGGCCAAAGTATTGGAGCTTCATCTGCAGGATCAGTCCTTCCTATGAATATTCAGGACTGATTTCCCTTAGGATGAATTGGTTGGATCTCCTTGCAGTCCAAGGGACTCTCAAGAGTCTTCTCCAACACCACAGTTCAAAAGCATCAATTCTTTGGCACTCAGCTTTCTTTATAGTCCAACTCTCACATCCATACACGACTGCTGGATAAACCACAGCTTTGACTAGACAGATCTTTGTCAGCAAAGTAATGTCTCTGCTTTTTAATATGCTGTCTACGTTGGTCATAGCTTTTCTTCCAAGGAGGAAGCATCTTTTAATTTCATGGCTGCAATCACCATCTGCAGTGATTTTGGAGCCTCCAAAAATGAAGTCTGTCACTGTTTCTCCATCTATTTGCCATGAAGTGATGGGACCAGATACCATGACCTTAGTTTTCTGAATGTTGAGCTTTAAGCCAACTTTTTCGCTCTCCTCTTTCACTTTCATCAAGAAGCTCTTTAGTTCTTCACTTTCTGCCATAAAGGTGGTGTCATCTGCATGTCTGAGGTTATTGATATTTCTCCTAGCAATCTTGATTTCAGCTTGTGCTTCATCCAGCCCAGTGTTTCTCATGATGTACTCTGCATAAAAGTTAAACAAAAGTGTTAAATGTACTCATATCTGTCAGTCTTTTTCTTTTTGGTCTTGGGGATTTGTCTTCCTTTATATCATGCTTCTGAAATCCATATTAGAAAATTATTCTCCTATATATTTCCCAAACACTTTTATATCGTGTGTGTGTGTGTGTGTGTGTGTGTGTGTGTGGTGTGTGTGTTTGTTTACATGTGTGTATTTGTTTTGGTGTATGTTTTAAAATGTGGCTTCCCTGTTGGCTCAATGGTAAAGAATCTGCCTGCCAATGCAGGAGACATGAGTTAGATCCCTGGGATGGGAATATCCCCTGGAGAAGGAAATAACAACCCACTCCAGTATTGTTGCCTGGGAAATCCTATGGACAGAGGAACTTGGCAGGCTACAGTCCATGGGGTCTCAAAAGAGCTGGACACAACTTAGTGTCTAAACAACAACAACACAATGTTTTAAAATAGTGATCTGACTTTATTTTTCCTATATAGATTGTTGTCCCAACATCATCAGTCAAGTAGGCCAGCCATTTACCACTGACTTAAATTACACTTTTGTTTATGTGTATCACCATACATGCCTAGATGTATTTCCAGATTCTCTGTTCAGGTCCAATTGATTGATTTGATCTCTCCTATAACAACACTACAATGTAATTACAATAACCTTGGAGAAGGTTTTGATATATCTAGGGCAAGGTTTCTACTTTCTCATTATATTTCTTTTGCAATAATTTACTAGAATCCTTCTGCACGTTTTCTTCTAGTTGAATCTTTTAATCTATTTATTGAGTTCCATGAAAAATTGGAATGAGTTTATGTATTATTTATGAGTGCTGATTTATTCACATTATTGAATATCCCAATCCTGGAGCATAAGATAGCTCTTTATTTTTCCAAATATCCTTTTGTGTACTTGGTTTAATGCATATCTTTAGCTTTATTCCTAGGTTTTTTATTTTGGTTTGGTTTGGACACTTTTGTGAATGGGATTTATTTTTTCATGGTATTTTGTAACTGATTATTGGTGGTACATAGAAGAATCTGCAACATTTTTAACTGATGTTTTATCCAGCAATCTTACTAAACTTTCATTAGATTTAATAGGCTTCTAAAGTTATCATATCACTTGCAAATAATTACACTTTTGTCTCATTGCTTAAAATATTTTTTCTGGTTTTATTATAAGGGCAAGAAACTATCTTCCATTAGTCAGAGTTTTAAATATTGAATACACACAGTAGTAGCAGGTATTCCTGTATTATTCTCAGCTTTAACAGGAATGCTTATAGTTTTTCATTGTTAATATGATATTTGGTATAAGCTTATGGAAGATATCCTTTACCAAGTTGAGGTAGATTCTTTTGCTTCCAGATTTGCTAAAATTTTTGATCAGGTATTGATCTTAAACTTAGTTGAATCCTTTTTTTTCTTGGCTGCACTGGATCTTTGTTGCTGTGAATGGTCTTTCTCTAGTTGCAGCGACCAGGGGTTACTCTCTACTTGTGGTTCACAACCAGACACAATTTTTGTTTCTGTGTTGGTAAAGATATTGGTCTGTAGTTTCCTTTCCTTGTGATGTCTTTGTCTGGTTTTGGTATCAAGGTAATAACTCAGAGTGAGTTGAGAAGTAGTCCCTCCTCTTCTGTTTTTGGAAGAACTTGTGAAGAATTGGTATTAATTATTCTTTATACTTTGATAGAATTTACTAGTGAAGTTACTAGTGGGCTTTTGTTTGAGGAAGTTTTTAAATTACTCATTGAAGCTTTTTTCTTGTTATAGCTCTATTCAGATTTTCTACTCTTGAGGCAGTTTAAGTAGCTTGTGTTTTTCTAGGAATTTCTTCATTTATCTACATTATCTACTATATTGACATAAAATTGCTACTCATTTCATCTTGATTTTCAGTTTTAAGGACTGAGTTTTTCAAAATGTTTTCTCAGTATTCAAATTCATTGTTAATGTTTTAAAGCCCTTTTCATTGAAAAGATTTATATCCTTTATTTTATATTTGGAATCATTCTGTTATCCTGTTTTATGTGTTGTAATTTTGTTGTTTCTTCTCTTTTTTAAATTAACTTTATTAAAGTATAGTTACTATCGTGTTAGTCTCTACTCTACAGCAAGTTTCTTTTCTATTTCTGTTGCTCCTTTTATATTTTATTTCTGACTACACCCCCTTAAATTTTTAACATTCAGTATTCCATAAAGTTCTAAAAATAATAATCATCTCCATTATCACTTTAAGCAGAATAGTAAAATTCACAGTTTTACATCCTCCCACTGTGCCAACATTGCGATCACCTCCCATTAGATCTATATTATTAATTCTTTTGTTTTTTACATTAGGGATTACATTTAGATTTAACACTAATTCTATGCATTTCTCATACTCCTCATCTTCCTGATTTTTGTATTTTTTCACTTTACTGGACTCAAAGAGTCTTTTCAAAGAGAATTTTTTATGCCTTTTACATGCCTTTCCATGTCTTACGTTGGGCTTCTCTGGAAGCTCAGATGGTAAAGAATCCCCTACAATGCAGGAGACCCGGGTTCAGTCCCTGAGTTTGGAAGATCCCCTGTAGAATGGCAGTCTACTCCAGTATTCTGTCCTGGAGAATTCCATGGACAGAGGAACCTGGCAAACCGTAGTCCATGGGGTTGCAAAGAGTTGGACACAACTGAGCGGCTTTCGCTTTCACATGTCTCAAAATATCTACTTGTCTTTCTCATTGAAAGGTGGTTTACCTGAGTATAGAATTCTAGGCTCAAAATATTTTTTCCTCAGAACTTTAAAAATACATCACCGTTGTCCTCTAGCCATTGGAGTCATCATTAAGAAGACTGATGTCAACCGGATTCCTGCTTACTTACAGGAAGGTTGCATTTTACTCTTAAAGTTTTAAGAATTTTCTGTTACTCTTTGGAATTTTGAAATTTTGCCAGGGTATTAACCTATTTGTGCTTATATATTTTCCCCTTAGCACAAGACCAGATATTTTTAGATGTACATGAAATTTTAAAGGAAAGCTAAAAGTTCTCTGTCCTTCCCCATATTACCCTATGTTCCTTCTGCTTTAAGATGTAAATTCCTCCTAAAGGAAGGCAGTCTGTCCTTTATGGAATCAAAGAGAAAATTAATCTATGTTCCAGCCACCTGCTTGCTACCAGCACCTAACAGGGTACCTGGCACTTAGCAGACATAAATAAATGTTTGAAGAAGTTATCTGAGTTTTGTTGCAGACTGAATACCCTGCAGCATCTCTTGCTGTTCAAAAAAAAGACACCAAAAATGCTAGATTAAAAAAAGTTTAATAGATTTTAAAATTCATGACTGAGGTGGAAAGAAAGTCAGGGAGATACCCAAAAGCTAAAGATGAGATGGGAGTGTTTGTTGCTCAGTCGTGTGCAGCTCTTTGCTATTGCATTGATTGAGACTCACCAGGCTGCTCTGTCCGTGGAATTCCCAGGCAAGAATCCTGGAGTCGGTAGCCCTTCCCTTCTCCAGGGGATCTTCCAGACCCAGGGATTGAGACGGGAGCCAGATTACAAAAGTCAGCAAGAGTCGGAACCAGAGACATCTCCTGCTCCTCTGTGACCTAGAGTAAGAGTTTTATCTGATGCTATGAGGAAGAGGAGGCAAGATGTGGGGACTTGGCAAGGTGAAAGTCAGATTGGAGACCACTGCACAAAGCTCAGTTCCCCAACATCTACATTCTCAGTAAAAAGGTAGTCTATTTATCACTCTTTGTGTATATCTTCTGCTAAGCAATAGATGAGGAAAAAAATGGAAGTAATGGCAGATTTATTTTCTTGGACTCCAAAATCACTGTGGATCGTGACTGCAGCCTTGAAATTAAAAGACACTTGCTCCTTGGAAGAAGAACTATGACAAACCTAAACAGCATATTAAAAAGCAGAGACATCACTTTGCCAACAAAGTCCAGCTAGTCAAAGCAATGGTCTTTCCGGTAGTCATGTACAAATGTGAGAGATGGACCATAAAGAAGCCTGAGCAGCAAAGAATTGATAATTCTGAATTTGTGGTGCTGGAGAAGACTCTTGAGAGTCCCTTGGACAGCAAAGAGATCAAACCAGTCAATCCTGAAGGAAATCAATCCTGAATACTCATTGGAAGGACTGATGCTGAAACTGAAGCTCCAGTACTTTGGCCATTTGATGCAAAGAGCTGACTCCCTGGAAAAGACCCTGATGCTGGGAAAGGTTGAGGGCAAGAGGAGAAGGGGGCAACAGAGGATGAGATAGCTACTGACTCAATGGACATGAGTTTGAGGAAACTCAGGGAGATAGTGAAGGACAAGAACTCCTGGCATGTTGCAGTTCATGGGGTTGCAGAGAGTTGGACACAGCTCTTTCGTTGTGACTTAGTGACTGAACAACAATAAGGCAAGAGAGGTAACGCACTGATCTGTCACAAGCCTGACTTGTGGATAGAGAAGTTCTCTGAGAATGAATAGTCATAATCAGACTTTATCCAGGCTTTATACAGAACAATTTATACTACTTCTGTAGTATTTAAAAAGTTACCTTGCAAAGCAAAGTCAGTGTTTTCAGAAAGAACCCAGACTTCACAGAGTTCCAAAAAGTTCCATCAAATATCAAAAATCACAAAATAAAAGTTTTTAAAAATCACAAAATGCACCAAGAAACAAGGTGTCAAGAAGAGAAACAACACAGTTGAAGAGGAAATGAGTTAGAACATAAATTTGAGGACAGAATACAGACCAAAAAATGGACAATTCCAGCCTGGAGGACTGGCTGATAAAGTTGAAAACATACTGAATTGGAGTTCCACAAGAATAGAATTAGAGAGAGCAAGGAGATGCAATGTTAGAAGAGATGACACCTGAGATTTTTCTGGAAAAAAATTCTGAAGTAGATAAAAGAAATAAGTATACAGTAACAAAATGAAAGAACACCAAAAACCGAACACCAACGAGAATGTCTTAAAAAGAGCCAGAGAAAAAAGTCAGATTATCTTCTATGTAGCCAAAAAATAATTAAACAGTATTTTCAAAATTCTGAGAGGCAACAACTGCAAATCTAGAATTGTATATTCAACAAAGTTACCTTTCAATAATGATAAAAATAAAGGCATTTTCAAGTTAAAAAACGAAGAAGACTCTGACAGAGTTTGCCATGAACTACTAGAACTTTTAGATTGTACCTCATATGCAAAAGTGAACGATGACCAAAAAATAAGTGAACAAGTAAACGGATTGGGTAAGAGAGGAGAAAACCGATTTCCTTGAATGTCCTCCTACAAATCTCCTTATGTCTTATTCCTTTGTTATCGCTAAGTGACTTTTACTAAGCACTTCCCTAAGTCTGAGACTCTGTGCTAAGCCCTTGATACACATCTTACTAAGCTTTAAACAGCCCTGCGAGGAAAAGGTCATGTTTTCATTTTACAAACAGGAAATGGGGACTTATTTTGTCTGAGGTCAGGGAGTCTGGCTAATGTACAACTAATCGAGAGAGAGAGTCAAGGCATATAAGCTTGGGCTGAAGTTGTAACCTAGCCCCAATTCACTTGGAATCAAATGCAATAAAATTTAATCTCAAAACACGGAGAAAATCCTTTATTTAAAAATTCTTTTGAAGGGAGGAGCTAAGAGAATAGCAGAGGATCAAGAAAAGTAAGCATGGACTACCAGCCATGACTTACATTCTGAACATAATGGAGCTGATTGTGGCAGATCAACCTTCCAACAAACAACAACTAGAAAAGCCAATAAAATCCCAAAGAGAAATCTACCTGAGGCTCTAGAAAGAAGCTGAGGTACTAGGACTTAATGGGGAAAGCTTCTGGGAGAAAAAGCAACTGGAGAAAGATAAGTTGACATTCTACAGTCATTTTTCCCCTCAAAGTATTTACCAATTCTAGTTACAATTGTTGTTGTCCAGCCACTAAGTGGTGTCCAACTCTTTGTTACCCCATGGACCGTGGCACAACAGGCTTCCTTGTTCTTCATTATCTCCCAGAGTTTGCTCAAACTCATGTCCATTGAGTCAGTGATGCCATCCAACCATCTCATCCTCTGTCATCCCCTTCTTTTCCTGCCTTCAATCTTTCCCAGATCAGGGTCTTTTTTAATGAGTCAGCTCTTCACATCAGGTGGCCAAAGTATTGGAGTTTCAGCTTCAGCATCAGTCCTTCCAGTGAATATTCAGGACTGATTTCCTTTAGGATGGACTGGTGTGATCTCCTTGCAGTCCAAGGGACTCTCAAAAGACTTTGCCAACATCACAATTCAGAAGCATCAGTTCTTTGGTGCTCAGTTCTCTTTATGGTTACAGGGCAGGTGGCAAAGAATCCAGGTCACACCAGTCAGAGGATTTCTGTTAAGAGGTAAATAAAGCAGCCATCTGTGGGCTAGAGTGATAAAATTAGAAGCTTAGGGGCCAGGACGCCAGTGAGAAAGGAGAAGAATACTGAATACAAAACTATTAGTTTTTTCTAGAAAACACCCACTACCTTCTGAATTTGTCTGAGCAGGAAGCTAGGAAGAGAAATAGAAAGCCTAGAAACTAAAAACATTTTGGCAGTCTCACAGTCGCAAGTATGCGAGTATAAGAATTTGAGACCTACTAAAAGAAAGGATGTCTGCGTAATACCCCAGATTCATAGCTGGAGCCCCTGGAGAGATCTACCCTAGAAGTTAGAGGAAATAGAACTAGGAAGAGGTTTGCCAAAACTGTAACTCAGCCTAGAGTTGACTCAGTCTCTGTATTAAAAAGACTAGTCACCACTCTCCCTGACCAGCTAAGGAATGGATAACTCCATCTGAAACAAGATATTATTTACAGTCTTAAGATTCTTTTTCACATACAATGTCCATCATTGATTCAAAAATTACCAGGCATGCTGAGAGATGTAAATAACCAGAAACCAAGAGAAGAAAAAAGGAAAGTAGAAAAAGAACTACAGATGACTCAGATGATGGAATTAAACAGCTAGAGTTAAACAGTTTTTTTAAATAATAAAAACAATGGATCAACAGATTAAAAAATTATCTTAGAAAATCAAAACCTATTAAAATAAATCAAATGCTAGGACTGAAAAATACAATAAATGAAAATGGGAAATCCAACAGATTGGGCTTAAGAGCAGATTTAGACCCAGAAAGGACAGATTCAGTTCAGTTCAGTTCATTTCAGTTCAGTCGCTCAGTTGTGTCTGATTTTTTGTGACCCCATGAACTGCAGCACACCAGGCCTCCCTGTCCATCACCAACTCCCGGAGTTCACTCAGACTCACGTCCATCAAGTCAGTGATGCCATCCAGCCATCTCATCCTCTGTCGTCCCCTTCTCCTCCTGCCCCCAGTCCCTCCCAGCATCAGAGTCTTTTCCAATGAGTCAACTCTTCACATGAGGTGCCAAAGTACTGGAGTTTCAGCTTCAGCATCATTCCTTCCAAAGAACTCCCAGGGCTGATCTCCTTCAGAATGGACTGGTTGGATCTCCTTGCAGTCCAAGGGACTCTCAAGAGTCTTCTCCAACACNTCTTTTCCAATGAGTCAACTCTTCTCATGAGGTGGCCAAAGTACTGGAGTTTCAGCTTTAGCATCATTCCTTCCAAAGAAATCCCAGGGTTGATCCCCTTCAGAATGGACTGGTTGGATCTCCTTGCAGTCCAAGGGACTCTCAAGAGTCTTCTCCAACACCACAGTTCAAAAGCATCAATTCTTCAGCGCTCAGCGTTCTTCACAGTCCAACTCTCACATCAATCACCTCCCAAAGGCCCCATCTCCAAATACCATCACATGGAGGGTTAGGATTTCAACATATGAATTTGGAGGGATGCAAATGTTCAGCCCAGGCTTCCCTGGTGGCTCAGATGGTAAAGAATCTGCCTGTAATGCAGGAGATCCAGGTTTGATGCCTGGGTTGGAAAGATCCCCCACGGAAGGGAATGACCACCCACTCCAGTACTCATCCCTGGAGAATTCCACGGAGAGAGGAGTCAGCAGACAGTTGAACATGAGTGAGTGACTAACATAGATACGATTACAAATGTACAGCCTTTTCTGTAGTAATAGAAAACGTTAGGCTGAAAACTACATGAAGATGCTCTGAAATCAGGCAAACAAGTGAGAAGACCCCCAGTGTCAGTCTCTGTCCCGTGGGAATCCCGCTTACCCCTCAGTGCTGTTTGCTCTGGTCCATCACATGCACCAGAGAAGGCTGCACTGCCAACCTAGGCATTAATAGTCATAAAGCTTCATTCATTCATTTTTAAAAGAAAATAAACATGTATTGAAATGCCAATATTCTCTTCCAGTTCTGGGGATCATTGTGTGTGCCTTCTGGAACATTAAAACTGACTTGGGAGACCATTTGTTACATCAGGGTAAGGATAGTTAAAGGTGGCTGGAAATTCTTTGCTTCTCCAAAGCTTGATCATATAAAGCCTGCAAGCCCTGGGCTAGACCTCTAAGGATACTCTCTGTGGGATCCCCAAGCAGTCACGTTAGATATTTAATTACCCTGATGCTAGTATGACCAAGCTAGTCTTCTGGCCACACCTGCACAGGTATTAGATGTGGGAAAGAAGCTATCTCTTGTCTGTCCACAGTCAAATAGCACTGAACTTCTTTTGCTGACATTACGTGAAACAGAATAACCAGTCAGCTGTGCCCTGCCCAAATTCCTGAGATATAATCTGTGAGATAAAATAAATCAGTGCTGTTTCAAGACACTGCATTTGGGGCTTGTGTGCTATAAAGTTATAGAGAACCTGAACACGTGCCTTTGGGCCAGATGCCTATGCAGTCTGTCTTGATTTTTAGTGATGAGGCTGCCTTCTTAGCCTCACTTTTCTCTCTGAATGTACTGCCCAGTGATGCTTGTAGATTGTGATTGTCCTCTCTGGGTGGTGGGGGAGGGCATCAACTGCAAAACTCCACATCTTCTCTGACTCACAGACAGGCATGACCATTCCAATTACTCATGCCTAAGGCTGGATCTGATCTGGATCTTTCTGTGGGTCCAGTTCTACCCAGTCTTCTCAATCCAGGGCTTTACTTCTTCCTCAGGGTGCTGACCATATGCAGAGATTTGTTTTTTAAGTTCTCAAGACTCCATTGATGGAATTCTCTGGAACTGATGAAACTCCAGCCTCATTTGGAATTTGGCCTTCAGGCCTTCTTTGTCTGAGAGTCTCAAGACCACAGTCTTATTTCTTCCCTACACGGTGACTTTCTTAGGCCTGTAACACATGACTTAGGTCTGGTTTGGGCTTAGAAAGTCATTCAAGACCAGTTCCTTGGATTGATAGTCCTCTACTGAGGGACCATCAGCTTGTCCTTTACAAAGAGCCCCTACCAACTCTTTCTTCCCCAGGTTCCCTTTCTTGCCCCCCTGAAGCAAGGCTGGCTGGGCAGGATTTACTTCCTCCCTGAATGAAAACTAGTTAAGCCACTGTATTTGTTATCTATGATCACAATGATGCTGTGTAAAAATTGACCCCAAAGCTCAGTGGCTTAAAAGAAGAAATATTTACTATTGCTCATGAACCTCAGGTTTACCAGACGGGTCTTGTGGTCTCTACTGGGGTCACACATACACTTCTTGGTAGGTCTGCTAGGGGACTCCTCATCTTGGTTAAGCATTCATATGTTTGGAGATGGGTATGCTCTAGGCTGATATTAGAAGGCTGGGCTGGAAGATGGGGCTTTAAAAACAATCCCACCGCAGGTTAACTCAATCATCTTGTGAGACTATCACTGTTTCATGGTGATAGCAAAGAGGAACTGGAAACATTCAAGTGCTTTTTCTTTTTCTTTTTTCACCATTCTTCTTTCCCATTGGCCAAAGCAAACCGTATGGCCAAGACAAGAATCAGAGTAGAAGGCGACCATGAAGTCACAGGGCAGAAGATGGACATGGGGAGGCCATTAACTGGCCATTAGTGAAGGCAGTCTCACAATGTGCTAGATTCTTCTGACAAACAGCTGCTGAGATCTGGAAAAGCAGGAAGGCAGTCACTTGGTAGAGGTCACTTTGCAGTCATGAAAGAATGCAGTTATTGGCAGAAACGCAGTGCTGTAGCAGGGGGGAGCAGTGAAGAAGTATCCTACCCACTCACTCTCCGTGTCTGACCTCCAGTCTCCTACTGGAGCCTCTCAAGGGCCGAATCCAACCTGGAGACAGCCAGGGAAAGAGTCTGGAAGGCACAAGCCGTAGAAAGCCTCCCTGGGCAGAGCGTGAATCTGGGTGTGTGTGTCAAGTAAGTCGTTCTCCTTTAGTTGTACCGCTGGAAAAGAACTGAAAAACCAGACTCATGATTCCAAGGTCAAGAAATTTTGAGATGGGCTAGTTTCCAAACTTGGCCATGCTCAGCACCCTCCCTCTCCGTGTTATTTCCTCCCTCCCTACATTGGTTAGGTTCTCTGAGATGGAGATGCTCAGATGGTGGGGAAGGAGAAAGGGGAGGGGGCCAAAGCAGGTTGGGAGAGCCGTGATGCAAGTCTGACATCTGTGAAGGAAAGAGGAAGAGAACCTGGATATGTAGAATCTTACCCAGCGCTGTAGTTCTAAAAGAGTTTCAGCCAGGTCGGTGGGGAGTTCTCGAGCCAAAGGCCACATCAAAAGGATCCCACATTCCACAGGAACTGTGGCCTTAGTTTCCTGATCATGCTTACTCTTTGGCTGAAAGCAGTGATGGGGTGCATGGTCTTGGTGTCCACTCAGAACGCAGCAACTGGATCTATCAGTTGATTATACTCTTGGTAGCAGGAGATCTGAGAGACCCATTTTATGGCTTTTGCCCTTCTCCCTTCTGCCCTTTCTTCCTTCCTTCCTTCTTTTCTCCTTTCCTTTTCTCTCTCTCTTTTTTAAAGTGTTGTTTAAGTTCCAGGCTTAGTGCCAAGTATTGGTGATATATAATGAAAATGGCAAATATGATATCTACTCTTAAGGAGCTTCATTGTTCATTCTTCTGTAGGATTTTGGGGTAGAGTTCTGTTGAAATAACTCAACTGAAAACATTCTTGTTTTCAAAGAGGAAGAGAGACTTACTAGCTCCATGCCCTCCCTCCCTACTTACTTATCCCACAGAGCCTGGTCAGTTGCCTCATACATCATTAAGATGACCATATTTACTAAGTTCAAAACCAGCCCATTCTTATTCATGACTTTTTTTTTGGCAGAAAAAGTCATAAACAAGTATGAAAGTTAAATAGTATTTTTTTAATAGTTTTAATGAATCCCCTTTAAAGAAATAGGGCAAATTCATGAAATTGGACTGATCCCAAGAAACCCAAGTTATATGTCAAACATAGCAAGTAGGCTGACTTAATCAGACGTGTTTGGGTGAAAAAAAAAACAAATTCCTTCAAATTATTCATAAGTTCGTCTTAAGGTTACATGTGTGTGGGAACTCGGGGAAAGTTATTCAATTGGCCTTGGGAAGATCAAGAACTCCAGCAGAATCTGGGCCACACAGAGCCTGCAAGTGGAACCGTAGAGTCATCTGGAATCCGGGGTGGCTCCAGGAATGTTGGCTTCAGGAGCGTATGGATCGTGACTGAGGTGTTCCATCGCTTTCATGAGTCATCTCTTCTTCACGGCTGCTTTCCTCTTCCTCCTGCCTGATCTCCTCAACTTCTGTTCTTTATATTTTCTTGACTTCCTCATTTTGTTCAGGATGCGTGTTACGGTCTCTCTGGTTTATTTCTGTCTCATAATCTTCTGTCTTCAGCTGCTAACAGCTTTATTCTCCTGATACTCCTCAGTGTAACTTTTAGAGAGAGAAAAGAAATCTAGCTGGCCCAAGTCTTCTTTTATGACAGTCCGTGGTAATCTGTGCTGGACTGGGAACTTTGTTTAGAATTTCGATTGTGTTCCAATCAACTGGGGGCGCTCAGTGGGTTTCACATGATTCCGTGTATGCTGCCTGAGGCCCTCTTTTCTCTTGGGGGTAATCATTATGCCTGTTTCCCTTAGGAGAGAGCCATGACTTCATCGCTGAAGACAGAACCTTTTAAAAGTCTTACTTTGATCCTGTACCACAATCATGGTGAATGAAATAGTGTTAATATATACCTGCCATTTCTCTATCATTTACATATAAATGAATCTACTCTTCCCATTTCCTAGACTGATGGAGGAGGAGTGGGTGTAAAGTTGATCAACTCTCCACTACCAAGAATTCTGCTAGAGGGTCTGCATTCATTGTTTTATTAAATGATGACAATAACCCTGTGAGGTGGGGTCCACATTTTACAGATGGCAAAACTGAGACTCAGAGAGTTTCAGTAACTTGGCCAGAAGCTGTAGAACTAGCAGGTCGCTGGCTCAGAATTCAAACCCATGTTTTTGACTCCATGCCTGTATCACTTCTTCAACATCCTGCTTTTTATGTTGTCCCAGAGCTCTGCTTCGCCCGGCTCAGACAGCACTCACACACGGCCCCTCAGGGCTCAGAGGGCGTATCTGTCCTTCTCTTTGTCCTTTACTCAGCTAAGGATTCTGGTGACCAGACAGTTCGTGAGGTTAGTGCCTCTGCTGTCTGCTCCCTCTCCGTATTGTGCTGGCTCTCTAATTACATAGCTACCTGGGTGCGGATGAGGGTGGGTAAAATAATTTTGGATTAGAGGCTATCAGAAGACCCGAGTTCAAGTCTGGGCTCTCCTACTGATGAAATGGATGACTTTGGGTCCATTTTTTTTTAGGTGACAAATGAGAAAGGACATTTAAGTTTCTTTTGGTCTCAAGAAGCCATGCTCCAAAGAAAGCCTGGGTTCTTCCTGCTTCTCTCCACCTCTGAGAGCTAAATGATGGTGACTCAGGGTCCCAAACCTCTGAAGACTCAGTCCTTAGAGTAGATCAAGTCTCTTTCACAGCCTGCTGCTGATAGGAGCCACCATATGGAGTGTTTGGGAAGTTAGAGGATGCTTGCCTGCAACTAAAAAGGGCCTGAAGTTTGAGGAAATGCTCCTTGCCATCTGATTTGGGGCCTATTGTGTGGGAGGAATGTGAAATATAACTGAGTGGGAGAGAATAATTCTCCATAGTCTGAATTCATTTTCTCCAGCTGTTTCACAGGACTATGCTTTGGATTCCCCAAAGTCCCAGTTTCACACATATCATCCCAGCCTGTTTGGAATCCTAATCCAGAGATGCAGAAGTCTGCTCGATGGGGAGTTCATTACCCTCACTTTGATTTGTTAAATATGGAGTACCACTGTATAGTTCAGTCTAATATTCCCATGGACAGAGGAGCCTGGTGGGCAGCAGTCCTTGGAGTCACAAAGAGTCAGACATGACTGAGCAACCTACATATTTGATCCACACCATATAGTTCTGGGTTCCAGGTTTACAACAGTGAGCAGAACTGATACGGTTCCTTCTTGCCATTTCTCACAAGCTGGAAGGAAAATCAATAAACAATCAACAAGTATGTGATTCCAATTCCTTTTTTTAAATTTATTTTTTAACTGAGACAACATTGGTTTATAACATTATATACGTTTCATGTGTACAATGTTATATTTCTACCTCTGTATACACTACAGCCTCCCAGCACCAAAATTTTAGTTTTTATCTGTCATCATAGAGTTGATTTCCTTTACTCATTTTACACTCCTCCTGCCCCTTCCCCTCTGGAACCACTACTCTGCTCTCTGTATCTACATGTTTGTTTTTATTTGGTTTGGTTTGTTCATTTATTTGGGTTTTTTTTTTCATTTTTTTTTTTTAATATTTCACATACGAGTGATTCTAATTTCTCAGGCAACTCTTCTTTAGAAATCTCACAAGGAGTAAATCGAATGGGGCTAGTGTCTTTTTGGAAAAACTGCCTCTGAGTATTATGTGTTGCAGCTAGATCTCATTGTGAAAAATTCTGTGCAGCCAATGGAGTTATCACAGTCAAGTTCAAATCCTAATGAAACCTAGTAAATCACAGCTCCATTTTAGAGGCTGACGCTAAAGGATGTTGCTGATGTACTTTGATAACCGCCCAAGAAGCAGCAAGATGTAGTTACATTTTCTTGGTTCTGTAGTCAGCCAGGCTTGTGTTTAGATTCCCATTCCTCGACTTACTAGCTGTCTTACTGTGGGCGAGTTATGTAACTTTTTTCAGTGTATATGTACCACTTATCAAATACTTAGGATAACTGTTGTGTAGCTTTGCCTGAGATACCAAGTCAAAATACTTGGCACATAGTAGTAGGGTTTCGGAAGTATCAATCTTCAGTCTTTTCTCTAAGAGGGAATGAGTTAAGTGACAACATGACCAACAGCAGAAGAAGGAAACTATTATAGAGATGGTTTTGAACTATGATCTATTCAATTATTAGACAACTTTTGCACTTATTCTAATTATTTATTAAATAATTAAAGACTTACTTGTAAAACTATGGTTTTTCCAGTAGCCATGTACAGATTTGAAAATTGGACTAAAAAGAAGGCTGAGTGCTGAAGAATTGAAGCTTTTGAATCGTTGTGCCTTGAGAGTCCCTTGGACTGCAAGGAGATCAAACCAGTCCATCCTAAAGGAAATCAACCCTGAATATTCACTGAAAGGACTGATGCTGAAGCTGAAGCTCCAATACTTTGGCCACATAATGTGAAGAGCTGACTCCCTGGAAAAGACCCTGATGCTGGGAACATTTGAAGGCAGGAGGAGAAAGGGGCAACAGAGGATGAGATGGTTAGATGGCATCAGCGACTCAATGGACATGAGCTTGAGCAAACTCCAGTAGACGATGAAGGACACGGAAGCCTGGCATGCTGCAGTTCATGGGACTGCAAAGAGTTGAACACGACTGAGCAGCTGAACAACAACAAGGGCCTACTATGTGCCAGGGTTAGTAGGTTGTGCTAGGTTATGGGGATATAGTGGTGAGCAAAACAAACACAGTTCTTGCTCCTACGGAGCTGTTTTTAAATTTTTCTTTGCCTTTGTTGCCTGCCTCCATCTCTCACCCCTGTCCCATTCCTTCTTCCCCTCTTCCTTCCTCTCTCTGTCTCTGTCTGTCTGTCCCGGTCTCTCTGTCCTTTCTTTTTTTCCTACCAGTGGGCTTTTCATGTGGGATGATGCTTCGTGAGCATGACTACGATGATTTTTTGAAATCCTATGGAAAGTAGTGAGTACAGAGAGGGAAAATGGTGGAAACAGAACGAGAGGGCAGCTTTCCTTTCTCTCTTTCCTCTTGTATGATGAAGAGCCCATGATTAGAATACCACTGCTGCAGAGAGCGACTCTTACACAGAAAGGATCTAGAGAGAGTATTTGTCATATAGGAGCATTAATCACAACCATGTGGGCCAACAGTCTGTCATGGAAATAATCCTGTTATTTACGTAGCTCTTTACAGCAGTGGGATGTACCATCCTGGGAGCTGACCTGTATTACTTTCTCCTGAGACGCAGGCCAGGGACTATTTACAAGTCTATATGTGCTATAGCTGCTCTAAGCAACTGGTAACTGAGGTGAGGAAGGGGCCGGGGCTTTGCATAAATAGAAAAGCAAATGTATATTTGTCGGCATTGCTCTCTTCTCCTTTGTTTTATCCTCTTTCCAAAAATAAAGCACATTGTTCCCGGGGAGTGGAATTTGAAGTGGCAGCTGTCTGCCTGGCTGACTCCTTCCCAAAGAGCAGAACCCAAGGAGGTAACTAGGGTTAACTTGAGTTTGTTCTGTCCTCTACCGACACGACACCGGGATTCAAGCTGCCAAAATAGCTGCATTTGTGGGGTGTGTCAGACTGAGCCTCAGATGCCCACTGCTCACACACTTGCAAGTGACACCCAAGCCTTGTGGGTGCCGATGTCCTTGGGTCCTGCACACGTGTTGATCATTGGAAAGCTTGCTCCCAAAGAGTGCCATTTCCAGGGCCACTGCTTTCATCCTTCTCTCACATCACAGACAAATATGGGCTGAAAATCATCTCACTAAGTCCAGATCAACAGCAATTCAAATGAGGTTTGGTTTTGATGGTGTTGTTTGTGAGCCTGTTAGCCTGAGGGACTAGTCACGTTGTTGGAAGGTGAACACGGACTGTCTGGCTTTAAGAAAAACTTAGGGTTCAGAGATGACAGCTCTAAGGTAGTGTGCCCAGGAGAGGGAACGTTTTGTTCAGAAAATTCAGGTACATTATCAAAGTTTCCTGGAACTGAATTAAATTGATATGACTCAATATAATAAACATGGATTAAATCCTTTGGTGTAGTTATCACACCAAGATTTCTGTGTCAAATAATTTATCTTCTCTGCAAATGGTTGTTCCAGTATTTTATGTTAGCAGGGAAATGAGGGAGGGATAGTATGTGTGTGATCCCAGGAGCAGCAATCTTTGGTGCAGGGAAAAAAGTTCCCAAGAGGTGGTATTAGCACTCGGGAGAAACTTTCCCAGCCACATTTTGCCAGCAGGTGGTAACTCAATGTCCTAGGTATAGTTAGTGGCAGAATAACCACCCATTCCATTTTAAAAATTGACTTTATAGTAGGTGTTAGGGTTAGGTGTTTCCCTAGTGGCTCAGTTGATAAAGAATCTGCCCGCAATGCTGGAGACCCAGGTTTGATTCCTGGATCGGGAAGATCCCCTCGAGAAGGGAATGGCTATCCACTCCGGTATTCTTGCCTGGAGAATTCCATGGAGAGAAGAGCCTGGTGGGCTATGGGATCACAGAGTCGGGTATGACTGAGTGATTGAACACACGAGTTAGGTGTTAGGGGGTAGATGGCAATAAATATGTCTCTACCTTCAAAAAGTATTCCTTATGGCAGAAAGCTAAGAGGAACGAAAGAACCTCTTGATGAAAGTGAAAGAGGTGAGGGAAAAAGCTGGCTTAAAGCTCAACATTCAAAAAACTAAGATCGTGGCATCTGGTCCTGTCACTTCATAGCAAATAGATGGAGAAACAATGGAAACAGTGACAGATTTTATTTTCTTGGGCTCCAAAATCACTGCAGTTGGTGACTGAAGCCATGAAATTANCCGTCTATTTCCCATGAAGTGATAGGACTGGATGCCATGATCTTTGTTTTCTGAATGTTGAGCTTTAAGCCAACTTTTTCACTTTCCTCTTTCACTTTCATCAAGAGGATTTTTAGTTCCTCTTCACTTTATGCCATAAGGGTGGTGTCATCTGCATATCTGAGGTTATTGATATTTCTCCCTGCAATCTTGATTCCAGCTTGTGCTTCTTCCAGTCCAGCGTTTCTCATGATATACTCTAGTGAACTATAAAAGAACATGAACATGTTAGTAGCTCAGTCATGTCCAACTCTTTGTGACCCCATGAACTGTAGCCCACCAGGCTCCTCTGTCCGTGGGATTCTCCAGGCAAAGATACTGGAGTGGGCTGCCATACCCTCCCCAGGGAGTCTTCCTGACCCAGCAATCAAACCCAGGTCTCCTGCATTGCAGGCAGATTTTTTACTGTTGGAGCCACCTGTTAAGACAACAGAAAATATTGAGACTAAAGATGAAGAGAAAAAGGGATGGAAAGTATAGAAAAGAATCTAAGAGGTAAATTTTAAGGGATAACATATGTGTAAATAAGGACATGGAAAGAGAAAAAAGGACATTATTTAAAGTAGTAGACAAGAGCTTCCTGAAACTGATGAAATATCTTGTAATTCAGATTAAAGAAATTCACTGAATTCAATCACAATGAAAATGAAAAAAACCACATTGAGGTATACCACAGTTAAACTTCTGAAAACCAGAGATAAAAAGAAAAGCTAAAAGTAGAAACTTTCAAAGAACCACATTGAGACTGAAAGGTGATTTTCAATAGAAAACAATAAAACTCAGAAGACAAGGAGCTGAAAGAAAATAACTGCCCATCTAGGATCATCAACTCCATGAAATTATCCTTCAAAATGAAAGGTGAAAGGAGAAGCAAAACAGAATTCTTAACATCAAAACTGCACTCAGAGAAATACTAAAGAGAGTTCTTCTGATAAAAGGAAAATTATTCCCAGTAGAAATACAGAACGCAGAAAGAAAGAGAAAACCCAGAAAAAAAAAGGGGGGTAAATAAAAATGAATATTGACTTGCAAAACAATAATAAAAATGTACATGCCTCTAAGCTAGAATTTCCACTCCAAGGAATTTCCATAGATAGACTGTGTGTCTGCTCCATTCCCACCCCAGATCCATCTACTACTCTTCTATGCCCATCTTTGTGCTTAGAGGGAAGGTGACAACTCTGGTCACCTGGAGCCCTTGCCTACTGGCATCTGTGGTTGGATTTGGCTAATGGGAGGTGCTGGCAGGAGATTGCAGTGCAGGAAGAGAGTGCAACAAATGTATTTCTTCCATGGAAGACTTTAGCAAAAGTCTATTATGTATTTGTACAAATATGAATATCTCAAGAATACACAAAAATATGATATTATTGGTTGATCTTTTTTTACACTACTTAAATTTTGTTTTACCCTGTGGATGTACTACTTTTGAAAAGATCCTCTTAACGTCTTTTATAAAAGAAAATCCTTTACTAGAGTCAAAAATCACCTTTTAAACATTTGGCAAATCAGCTTCCTTGTCCTGTCTCACCTGGTCTGACTCTCGGAAATACACTATCAGCCAAACCAAACCTCACACTTAAGCAGTACTTCAAAGGAATTAAAGAAATCAAGAGAGGCAAACGGAAGACCCAGGTTTCATGACCTTCGCCAGATTTCTCTGTAACTTTCCTCTGTAGCAGTGGAGATAAGACTGGAGGTTGATATTGGAGGGGACAGAAGGGCAGGAACCATCTATTTCCCCTCCCCAATCCTGCCCTTGAGTGTCACTTAACCTGTTATAACTGCTTCTAGATTGGATAAACTTCTGGTCACCCTAGTCACTCTTGGAGTGACTCTTGGAGTGACTTGAGAGGCTGAACATAAGACTAAGCTCCCTCTAAGACAGCTAAGGGGTTACCAAGTAGTCACCTCACCAAATAGCACAAAGCCTAAAGTAGATGGTTTCTATGTCATCTTTATCCTTCAAAAAAACAAAACAAAACAAAACCCCAGGGCCGCTTCCGTGAAAATAGCATGTCTTTGTCTACTGAAGACTGTGGGTCTCCTGGCTGGCCATGTTTCCCTCTTTGCCTTGGTTGTCGGGAAACTCATTCATGAATTTGCTTCCCGCCTGGAAAACTTTAGTGCAGGCCTTGTCACACCCACATCTGCACGCTGATTCTCTGTGTTTTATAGTTCTATTAAATTATTTTCTTCCTTTGCGTGCATGCATGCTAAGTCACTCAGACATGTCTGACTCTTTGCAAGCCTATGGACTGTAGCTTGCCAGACTCCTCTGTCCATGGGATTTCCCAGGCAAGGGTAGTGGAGTGGGTTGCCCTGCCCTCCTCAGGGGATCTGCCTGACCCAGGGATCAAACCAGCTTCTCTATGTCTCCTGTACTGACAGGTAGGTTCTTTACCACTCGCGCCATGTGGGAAGCCCTTTTATTCCTTCAGATATTTTATTTCTGTACTCAGAGCCACCTATGATGCCTTTTACAATGAAGTTAATGCACAAGTGAAAACAGGGACTAACTGACCACATTGCTCAGCTGATTTACATCATCTGAGGGAAGGACTGCAAAGTTACTTATTTTTAATCAGTAAATATACATGAGCACCATCTACCACCTACCAGGCACTATTCCTGCACCAAGGATGTGGCAAAGAATAAACCAAAAGACCTGCCCTCATGGAATTTCCATTCTAGGGGGGGAAGTAGACAATAAACACATAAAAAGTAAACATATAACAGAGTGGTCAAAAGAGGCCTCTCTAATTACGGGACACTACTGATGAGGAGGACACTTTAATTTCTCTCCCTTCCACTTGTCACTGTCCTCATTTATTCTACCCTAGTCTTCTCTGGGTGAACACAATAAATGTCAATAACTACTTCTTAAAGTCTATTACATCCTCCACACTAAGCCAGAAGATCAGATTAGGTTAAACCCCTGAAAAAGTTCGTTTTTCAGTTTGACACTTAAAGTCCTTCAAGGTCTGGCTTCAAATCCTGCCTCACTCCGAATGCACAGTTCCCCAAATATGTCCCAGACTTGCCACCTCCATGCCCCTGCTCATGCCGTTTCTTCTGTCATCCTTCAGGATCCAGTTCAAACATTACCTACTCGGGGCAGCCATCTGCAGTGCCCCAGGAAGAATTATCCAGCCTTTCCTTTGATGTCCCAGACATTGTTCAGATATGTATCAAATACCTCCAGCCGTCACCTAGTGGTCAACTACATATCTGCATGTATGTCTATTTCCCTACAGGATTATGAGTCTCCAGAACATCTTGCATATAGCAGGCATTCAGGAACTGTCAACATTAGTAACAAATGTTGGTGAAAATGTGAGGTGAAAAGGAAAGTAGTACCCTGTTGGCACGGCTATAAATTGGTGTAGTCACTATGGAGAACAGTATGGAGGTTCCTCAAAAATGTAAACTATGGGACTTTGCTGACAGTCCAGTGTTAGGACTCCACACTTCCACTGCTGAGGGCCTGGGTTCAATCCCTGGCTAGGGAATTAAGATCCTATAGATTGCACGGTTCAGTCCAAAAAAAAATTTTTTAATAGACCCATCATGTGATCCAGCAATCCCACCTCTGTGTGTATCCAAAGGAAATGAAAACACTAATTTGAAAAGATATTTGCACCACTCTGTTAACTACAGCATTATTTAAGTAGCTAAGACATAAAAGCAACATGTGTGTATTGATAGATAAATGGATAAGGAAATAAAATATTATTTAGTCATAAAAAAGGAGATTCTGCCAGTTGTGACATCATGAATGGACCTTGGAGGTATTCAGTTCAGTTCAGTTCAGTCGCTCAGTCATGTCTGACTCTTTGTGACCCTATGAACTGCAGCACGCCAGGCTTCCCTGTCCATCACCAACTCCCGGAGTTCACTCAAATTCACGTCCAGCCAGTCGGTGATGCCATCCAGCCATCTCATTCTCTGTCGTCCCCTTCTCCTCCTGCCCCCAATCCCTGCCAGCATCAGAGTCTTTTCCAATGAGTCAACTCTTCGCATGAGGTGGCCAAAGTATTGGAGTTTCAGCTTTAGCATCAGTCCTTCCAATGAACACCCAGACTGATTTCCTTTAGAATGGACTGGTTGGATTTCCTTGCAGTCCAAGGGACTCTCAAGAGTCTTCTCCAACATCACAGTTCAAAAGCATCAGTTCTTTGGCGCTCAGCTTTCTTCGCAGTCCAACTCTCACATCCATACATGACCACAGGAAAAACCATAGCCTTGACTAGATGGACCTTTGTTGGCAAAGTAATATCTCTGCTTTTCAATAT
>SJYV01035223.1:0-65190 GCA_006410875.1 Neotragus pygmaeus | reverse complement strand
ATACAGTGGAAGTGAAAAATAGATTCAAGGGATTAGATCTGATAGATAGAGTGCCTGAAGAACTATGAACAAAGGTTCCTGACATTGTACAGGAGGCAGTGATCAAAACCATCTCCAAGAAGAAATGCAAAAAAGGCAAAATGGTTGTCTGAGGAGGCCTTACAAATAGCTGTGAAAAGAAGAGAAGCAAAAAGCAAAGGAGAAAAGGAAAGATATACCCATTTGAATGCAGAGTTCCAAAGAAGAGCAAGGAGGGATAAGAAAGTCTTCCTCCGTGATCAATGCAAAGAAATAGAGGAAAACGACATGGGAAAGACTAGAGATCCCTTCAAGAAAATTAGAGATACCAAGAGAATATTTCATGTCAAGATGGGCACAATAAAGGACAGAAATCGTATGGACCTAACAGAAGCAGAAAATATTAAGAAGAGGTGGCAAGAATACACAGAAGAACTATACAAGAAAGATCTTCATGACCCAGATAACTACAATGGTGCGATCACTCACCTAGAGCCAGACATCCTGGAATGTGAAGTTAAGTGGGCCTTAGAAAGCATCACTATGAACAAAGCTAGTGGAGGTGATGGAATTCCAGTTGCGCTATTTCCAATCCTGAAAGTTGATGCTGTGAAAGTGCTGCACTCAATATGCCAGCAAATTTGGAAAACTCAGCAGTGACCATAGGACTGGAAAGGGTAAGTTTTCATTCCAATCCCTAAGAAAAGCAATGCCAAAGAATGCTCAAACTACTGCACAATTGCACTCATCTCACATACTAGTAAAGTAATGCTTCAAATTCTCCAAGCCAGCCTTCAAGAATACATAAATTGTGATATTCTAGATGTTCAAGCTGGTTTTAGAAAAGGCAGAGGAACCAGAGATCAAATTGCCAACATCTGTTGCATCATCAAAAAATCAAGAGAGTTCCAGAAAAAAATTTACTTCTGCTTTATTGACTATGCCAATGCCTTTGACTGTGTGGATCAAAACAGACTGTTGAAAATTCTTAAAGACATGGAAATACCAGACCACCTGACCTGCCTCTTGAGAAATCGGTATGCAGGTCAGGAAGTAACAGTTAGAACTGGACATGGAACAACAGACTGGTTCTAAATAGGAAAAGGAGTACGTTATGGCTGTATATTGTCACCCTGCTTATTTATCTTATATGCAGAGTATATCATGAGAAACGTTGGGCTGGATGAAGCACAAGCTGTAATCAAGTTTGCTGGGAGAAATACCAATAACCTCAGATATGCAGATGACACCACCCTTATGGCAGAAAGTGAAGAACTAAAGAGCCTCTTGATAAAAGTGAAAGAGGAGGGTGAAAAAATTGGCTTAAAGCTAAAATCAAGCTAAGAACATGGCATCTTGTCCCATCACTTCATGGGAAATAGACGGGGAAACAGTGACAGACTTTATTTTTATGGGCTCCAAAATCATTACAGATGGTGACTGCAGTCACGAAATTANGGGTGAAAAAATTGGCTTAAAGCTAAAATCAAGCTAAGAACATGGCATCTTGTCCCATCACTTCATGGGAAATAGACGGGGAAACAGTGACAGACTTTATTTTTATGGGCTCCAAAATCATTACAGATGGTGACTGCAGTCACGAAATTAAAAGACACTTACTCCTTGGAAGGAAAGTTATGACCAACCTAGATAGCATGTTCAAAAGCAGAGACATTACTTTGCCAACAAAGATCCGTCTATTCAAGGCTATGGTTTTNGGGGGCTCCAAAATCACTGCAGATGGTGACTGCAGCCATGAAATTCAAAGACGCTTACTCCTTGGAAGAAAAGTTATGACCAACCTAGATAGCATATTCAAAAGCAGAGACATTACTTTGCCGACTAAGGTCCGTCTAGTCAAGGCTATGGTTTTTCCTGTGGTCATGTATGGATGTGAGAGTTGGACTGTGAAGAAGGCTGAGCACCGAAGAATTGATGCTTTTGAACTGTGGTGTTGGAGAAGACTCTTGAGAGTCCCTTGGACTGCAAAGAGGTCCAACCAGTCCATTCTGAAGGAGATCAGGCCTGGGATTTCTTTGGAGGGAATGATGCTAAAGCTGAAACTCCAGTACTTTGGCCACCTCATGCGAAGAGTTGACTCATTGGAAAAGACTCTGATGCTGGAAGGGATTGGGGGCAGGAGGAGAAAGGGATGACTGAGGATGAGATGGCTGGATGGCATCACGGACTCGATGGAACGTGAGACTGAGTGAACTCCGAGAGATGGTGATGAACAGGGTGGCTTGGTGTGCTGCGATTCATGGGGTCGCAAAGAGTAGGACACCACTGAGTGACTGAACTGAACTGAACTGATCATAATAGTATGACTTGGTTTGCCCAGAACTCCAGTGTTAATACAGAAAACATCCCCAGGAAGCCTGGACAAGTTGGTTCCCTGCATAGAAGACCCTCTATTTGTTTTTGGAAAAAAAATAGTGGTGACTTCAGTGAGCGTGCTTTAGAATCCATCTCTAAAGATTGGCTTCCAAGCTATCTTATAATCCAGGCATAATCTTGGTATTTTAGTGACACCTTGATTTTGAACAAAACTGGTACTACCTCAATGAAATCTGAATCACTGTCATGTGTTTTCAAAAACTTACAACCCCTTTAAAGATTCTTCAAGAATAAGGATATCTAAAGGCAGTTTCCAAGACTTAGAAAGGCATTTCTTGAAAAAGAAGTTCTAAAACATTCAGAGCATCCCTAAGGATGTCCAAGTGTCTCTTCCAAATGGCTCATTTATTTGAATGCCTGTCTGTGGAATAGTTATTCATTTAAATTTTTAAAAAATCTGTTTTATTAGCTTATTGCCAATCCTCATAAATACTTAGTAGATATGAAAAGACCTTCCAGTTACATTCAATTATTAAAGCAATAAATAAAGACAACGGGTCACCAGAGGCTCAGTCACTTTGCTGGTGTCCTATGAATGCCAGTACTTTAATACGCACATTCATCTATTTATACTGGAGAAAGATCAGAGCTCCTTTCAGAGGCAACCTTAGAAAAGAAGGGCTTTGGCCAAAATCATTCATCATGACTGGTCTGTCTGGCCACAGATCAGCTTTGTGTGTTTTCTCAAGGGAAGGAATGGATCTTGATTAAAGCCGTGACTCATAGGTAAATGCAAATCTTTGAGCCATTTGCTTTTCCATTTGCAGGCTTCAGTTTCACAGATCTTGGCATTTCAAAGCAGGGGTTCTTAGATTTAGACAACACTTTCATGTACTGAAACCTGTAATTAATGCCAGAGAGCTTAACTTCTAAAGGAACCTTTATACATTTGAATGCCTTCCTTGATATTACAGAAGCCCATGTTTTTCAGTAGTTTGGTTGTAAACTATATGTGGAGTGTCAGCTACAAATCGGCACCTGCCCAGAGCACTTGCCAGCAAGTGAACAACAATGCGAGCATTCGCCCTGTGCCTCTTAGGAGACTGAGCTCTGTGCCGCTGTAACCACTGACCTGCAACACCCGCTGAGGGGGAATTCAGGGTGGAGAGCGAGGCACTGTGTGCTCCAGGAAAACGGATGGGACAGGCCTTCAGGTAGATATTTCAGGAATGATTTCATGATCCCAATCCTTGCATCTCTTCATATCTAGAAAACCACTACTTCCTTTCATGGTGACATCAGCTTGTCATGACTAGCAGAAAATCTTTTGCAAAATAAGTGCTTAATCGCACTGAACCAAAATCTTATACGTTGAATTTCCCCCACTCCCTCTTGGGGCAGTCTCTTAGAGCTATCTGAGGTGCTACAGTCTCCTGGGCTGTTGTCCTCATTTTGCCCCAAATAAAACTTAACTGTCAGCTCTCACACTGTGCATCTCTTTTTAGAAAGCCCAGTAAATAAGTGGAGGAAAGCTTCTATAATGAGTCACTAAGTAAACAAATCCACTGATGGGTGACTTTTAAGAATGGCTATTTATTGAGTGTTCATTGTGTGCCAGGCACAATTCTAAGAGCTTCATGCTTACAATCTAATGAAGGGGATTCTGGCTTTTTATCCTGATTTTTATGGAGGAGAAAACTGAGGCCCAGAGAGATGAAGCAACAGCCCAACATAAATAAGTTGAAGATCAAATTATCTAAGGGCACAGTCCATGGTTTAAACACTGCCCTCAAAGACTGACTCTCCAAAAGTGTGGGTGTGTCCTTCTTTTTCACAAATTCCATGAAACTTCTTTCACATAATTCTTTTGACACTAGTCATTATCATCATCTCCTTCCCCAAACTAATTTCTCCCCAAGCATTTCCCTTGTACCCATCTCCCTGACTGGCATCTCAAGGTACCTTCAACTCAATAGAGCCCAAAATGAATATGTCACCTTCACCTCCAGACCTACGTTTCCCTTTGTCCCATGCAATGTGGTTTACAATCCCCTATTGCCCAACCCCAAAGCTGCAGGGGTTGTGTTTTCTTCTCTTCATTGCATATGATGTGAAATCATATGGACCATATCTCTACTGGGACATTACTCCTAAACACCCCACCTTTCACCCTGTGCCCCTGGCCTCCTCAGCAGTCCTTGTCTATAACCATAGAAATGACCTTCAGCATTTGACCCTGGACTCCCCTGGGTCCCTGCTCCAACTCAGTTTGAGACAGGAAGGGAGCAGGGCACAGCCTTTAAAAGAATGACGTAGCCTGAGGATGTGACATAAGCTGATTAGAACCAGCTAGGCCCAAGATGGCAGACAAGTCAATTTCCACTAGACCTTGAGCCTCAGTATACACTCACTGTAACATCAGCAAGTGAAGTAACACACACATAGGTGCCAGGAGAGGTCTGCGCCTGACCATAAAGGTCAAAAAGTGGTTGTGGCCCAATTCCTGGAAACCCCCACCCTCTCCACCAAATAGCTGGAAAACTCCTCCCATTCATTATCCTATGAAATTACCCACCCCTATAAAAACTGACAAGCTCAAACCCTGGTGTCTCTCTTGCCTTCTGAGATGGCCCACACTCCGTCTATGGTATGTGTTTCCTTCCTGAATAAACCTCCTTTCACTTTTTTATGGCTTGCTCTTGGATTTTTTCCTGTGTGAAGCCAAGAACTCACACTTGGTGGTCGTCCCAAGGCCTTGGAGGTGACCTGGGATGTGACCATCTTCTCGTGCCCCACTCTCTTTCCTTCAACAAGCCTATACTCCACGGCCTGGTTAATCTTTATCAAAGGGAACTCTCATGGGTAAGAGCACCAAGAAAACAGCTTTGCAGTTTACCAAGTACTACAGCCCACAGGGCTCCCCAGCAGCCTGTAAAAAGGTGTAGTGTTCCCCGTCTACGAAGAAGTCTGGTGTCAGACCAAACACTACACTGCAAATGAGACCCAGGATCCTTCCCCTGGAGTTATGCTGTCCTCTGTTCAGAAAAATTCCATGTTTTCTGTTGCGTACAAAATTAGAGAGAAACTTGTCCCAACTAAGCTTTATAATGCCACCTCTCACTGAGTACCTGCTTAATAGCCTGTGCACGATCTAAGAAAAAACGTGGAGAAAGGAGAAAGAGGTCAAAAAGCCTCTAAGTGGAAAAGCTATTATTTTCCTTGACACAAGGACATTCTGAGCCAAAATTCAGTAATATTTTTCCTCCTAGTGAAGATGTATGTCTTAAAGACTATTTTCTCTGACTGTATAAGTTGACTAAGAAAATGCATATTACAACTCTTTCTCTCATTCCCCTTGTCTTTTCTACTATGATTCCTTAATCAGTCCTTAATGTGATACGCACTACATGCTAATTATGAGAAAATACACAAAAGTTCTCATAAGGGGGCCCCACAATGGAAGACTACTTGCATATGAACAAAATTAAACTGGGCACTTCTGAGCCCCAGAGTGAAGGAACACTCCTTTCAGGTCAGGAGTGCGGTTCATCCAAGTGTTAGACGAATGAAGTTGTAAGTACAGGGGCACAAATTCTAAGTCAAGGTTTTGTTTCTTCTTTATTGTAGTGAAACATTGTTTATCACGTTTTTAATGGATGTCGCCTCCTCTAAATTCTGCTGTTCTTGGAATATAAATTTTGATTGTTTGTTAAATGGGAAAATTTTTACCCTCCAAACTCAGTCAGAACAAGTTAGTTATTGTTCCTAAATCAAGCAGTTCTGCCTTCAGGTAAACCTCACTTTCCTTTCTCCGTGCCACTAAGAATCACCTGCTTCATAATTCTTTCTAGACTTCAGCTAGGCATTTGGCAAAATTTTTTCCATGTATGATTTTTTTCACTACTGGTAATACTAATAGCCTAGATCTCATCTCACTTAATTCCATAATAACACAAGGAGGGCTGTTACATTGTCATTTAACAACTGAGAAAACAGAGACTCAAAGCTTCCCCCAGATTCCACAGCTGCCTAGAACTGGGATTGGAAGCCAGATCTGCCCGACTCTAACTCCCTTAAGTCCTCAGTGACTTTCTTAAAGGGATGGATATGGATGATGTGGATATAGATACACACAGAGAGAGAGAGAGAGATCCCAAAGACATTAAGAAGTGCTTCCTATTCACATGAATACCTTGATGTTCATCTCCAGCACTCAAACCAGGACATGGTTTGTTTTAATGATAAACTAGGGTTTTCCATGATTGTGTCTAAAATATCTGAAATTCCACCTGATTTGTAATCAATAATTGAGTTTTAAAGCTTGCCTCTTATCAATGTTGAAAATGCTCAGGTTGATTTCAAATACCTGCTATGGCAAGAAAAACACACATATGGTTTATTAACACATATATATGGAATCTAGAAAGATGGCACTGACTGGTCAATTTGTAGGGCAGCAGTAGAGACACAGACATGCAGAACAGACTTGTAGACATAGCAGTAAGGAAGAGGAGAATAGGAATTGAGAAAGTGGCACTGAGATACATACACTACCATATGTATAATAGATAGGCAGCGGGAATTTGCTGTATGATGCAGAGCGCTCAGCCCAGTGCTCCGTGATAAACCTAGAGTGGTGGGATGGGGTGGGCGATGGGAGAAAGTTTCAAAAGGGAGGTGACATATATATACCTGTGGCCAATTTATGTTGATGTATGTATAGCAGAAACCAGCTATACAGGTTTCTGTATACTGTAAAGCAATTTTAATAGTTTAATACTGTAAAACAATTACTCTCCAATTAAAAATTAATTAAAAATAAAATACCTGCTATGGATTGAACTGTGTCCTCCTAAATTCATAAGTTGAAACTCTAACTCCCTTAGTGTGGATGTATTTGGGATAAGGAGGTGATTAAGGTTTTATGAGGTCACAAGGGTAGAACCCTGATCCTAAAGCATTAATGCTGTTTTAAGAAGAGACACCAGCTCTCTCCCTCCCTCCCTCTCTTTCTCCACATGTATGTATATATACATATATGCAAATACATACATATATAATATGTATCATATTTGTGTACATTAAAATATATGCACATGTGAGAATATATTCTTATTACCCCCATTTCCTTAACCAATGGTAGCACTTTCCCAAAGATTATCTTCTGCATCTTTTTTGTTTAATATATTTTAGAATTTTTCCATGTCATTACATAGTGTTCTCATACATTTTTTCAGCCAGACAACAGGCTCTAGTAGACAATTTTGTTGTTCCTAGTCTCTTGAAGTTTAAACACTGCCACAATGAATGACATTGTGTATAGAGCATTCTATGTGTACATGAGTATCTCCAGCATAAATTCCTAGAAGTAGAAGTGCGGAGTCAAATGACACAAGCATTAGCTGTTCACAGTCCCCGTTCAGGGACTGAATCTTCCCAGTAGCAAAGTGTGAGAGTGTCTGCCTTTTTCCAGTCTCACCAGCAGAGTATGTTACCAAATTTGTTACCCTTGCCAATATGAGAGATGAAAATGATAGCTCAATATGATTTTCACTTATTTTACTTTATCATGAGTGAGGGTGAGCATCTTTCCATAGGTAAAGAATCTGCCTGCAATGCAGGAGACCCAGGTGTGATCCCTGGGTCAGAAAGATCCCCAGCCAAAGGAAATGGCAACCCACTCCAATATTCCTCCCAGAAGAACCCCACCGACAGAGGAGCCTGGCAGGCTACAGTCCATGGGGCCACAAGGGTCGGACACAACTTAGTGACTAAACCACCACCACCAAGAACCATCTGTACTGCTTTTGCTTTGAACTACCTGTTCTTCTGTTTATTAAGGTTGTTTTCCATTTTTTCTTATGAACTTTGTTTTGCTGCTGTTGTCATCATCAGTCTCTGGGGGATTTATATTCATTAGGGAGATTAGCTCTTCATCTATGCTAAAATTCTGCCTAGCTCGTTATTTGCTTTTGTTAATCATATTAACAACTTTTAAAATTAGAAATAAATGTTTCTATATTTTCTGCTACACTTTTATGGTTTTATTTTGCACTACAAAATCTTTGATCTCTTTGGGACTTTTCCTGGTACATAGTTTTCTGATAAGTGCACTTTGCCTGATATTAATTTTGCTCCTTTTCCATATTTTTTTTCTTATATGATCTTTGTATAAATGGCATGCTAGTCCCCCCCCCTTTTTTTTTTAATCTGATCATCTAATGGATTGAATTTTCCCAGACTATCCACTGGAAAGGGCCAGGAAGGGGTCAGGATAGCTCAAAGCACAAAAGGTCTCGGCTGCCACAAAGACAAACTGCTTCCTGCAAAAATGGCTCCACAGTGTATTTCACAGCATTATCTCTATTGCTTCTCTGAATATAGCTGCATCTAGAAGAGCTTCTGTTCCTAAAATATCCCAGTTCCCTCACAAGGGGTTGCAAACAAAGGCCACGGCTTATGTGCTTTAGGATGAGCTGCTGCCTTCAGGAAGCATGTTTTGCTGGCACTTTCTGAGATGCACCACCACTGAAGCATCTCACTGTCAAGGGCTTCTTTTGTACTTCCTTCTATGCAACTCTTCACCTGAGATGTTTGGGGCAGTCCTTACAGAGGACTGTGGATTATTTCAGAGTTTGTGGATTATATCTACTTTTTATTTTTCTGAAAATGTAAACTGTGGGAGAGATTTGAGATAAAGTGAGGGATTTTTATTGGTCTTCTTACTTTTATGAATTCCTAGGAGGAAAAAGTAGAAGACTCTGGCTTACATAGCCAATGATCATAGTGGAAGTCTTCCAAATTATTTTTCCTTTCAGCCATCCAAAGGGCCTTTTCTTCTTTGCAACCTCATAATCTGGGCTGGTGCTACAATGCTGAGACCCAAGATATGAGCACCTTATATTAGACAAGGAGAGAAAAGGATGTAGTGAAAACGTTTTAGGCTTCAACTCCAATACCTAAGTTCAAATCCCTCCTCTTCCCCTTAGTAACTGTGTGCATTTGAGCAAGTCAGTGCACCTTTCAGAGTTTCCAAATTTTCATATGTCAAATGAGGATAAAAGTGTCCACTTAGTACAGTTATATATGGTAGTGAATCCTCTGACAAGTACAATACAATGATGATTCAACAAATGCTAATATCCTGGGACTCAGTGGCATCAGCATAATTGGTAGCATCTGAGGATGTGACCATCTCTAAGTCCTTTTCTAAAGAATAGAAAGTGAAGGCAGATTGTAACAATAGCAGTACTATGTATTTCAGGTCTATTGCTCACCAGGTACTGTGTGAACTATTTCATACACTTTGCCTTGTCACAATAGAATTTTAGATCATCTAAAGCCAAAATCAACAAAAGATGAGGATAATATTGGTTCCGAGATGGTCAAACACTGGAAAACCACATAGCACACATGATTCTCATGCTCCCCAAGCCCAGCTTTGCCATGGGATCTGCCTTGACATCTTGGGAAAGCGCCTGTGGATAAAGCCCCGTAGACGCCTCAGGTCCATCCATGCCAGGGAAAGTGCCACTCACTGGGCTGCTTGGTGAATGAATATGGAAGGACAGCAGAAAATACAAACAATGGTCTCATCACAGTCCAGTCACAGACCACAACCAGCAACTCAGGCTGGTCCTGTGAGGGGTTTCCCGGCTCAGTGGGGAGTAGGAGGTAGAATGGAAGACCAGAAGCAAGCCTTAGGAAAGGGCCCCAGGTAAAGAGCTTTAGGTGAACCAGCTAACCGGCACTCAACACCATCCTGGGCTCATGGGTCATTTGTTACGGGGTGAATTGTGTCCCAGCAAAAATTCGTATGTTGAAGTGCAAACCGCCTCCTTCTCCCAGGTACCTCAAAATTCAGCCAAATTTAGAGATGGGTGTTTTTTTTTTTAATTGGAGGATAATTGCATTACAATGATACGTTGGTTTCTGCCATACAACAGTGTTAATCAGACATAAGTATACATATATCCCCTCCACCCCGTCCATCCCACCCCCTCTACTTCATCACAGAGCACCAAGTTGAGCTTCCTGTGTTATATAGCAGCTTCCACTAGCTATCTGTTTACACAAAGTAATGTATACATGACAATACAACTCTTAAAGAGGTGACTAAATTAAAATGAATTAAGTTGTCTCTAATCCAGTGTAGGAGGGCTCCCTAGTAACTCAGTGGTAAAGAACTCTCACCTGTCAACACAGCAGACATGAGTTCGATCCCTGGGTCAGGAAGATCCCCTGGAGAAGGAAATGGCAACCCGCTCCAGCGTTCTTGCCTGGGAAATCCCATGCATAGAGGAGTCTGGTGGTCTATAGTCCATGGGGTCACAAAAGAGTCGGGTGTGACTTAGTGACTAAACAACAACAGCAATCCCAGTATCACTGGGATCCTTATAAGCAGAGGCAATCTGGACATAGGGCCACTAACAGGAGAGATGGTGTGAGGGCAGAGGGCGAAGACAAGCCAAGGCGAGGGGTGGGGCAGAGCCTTCTGTCATGGGCTCGGAAGGGGGCAACCCTGCTTGTACCTTGATCTCGGATTTCCTGCTTCCAGAACTGTGAGGCGACACATTTCTGTGGTTTGACCCCCCAGTGAGTGGCACCTGCTTGTGGCAGGCTTTACCAAACAATGGTTTTCTCTTGGAGGAAATGCAACAAACTGTTGATCTCCAAGTTGGGTCACAAAGTCACAGAAGAGCAAGTGGCTCAGACAGCAGGAGCCAAGCATCTGAGGCTGGAGTTTGTATCCATACAGCCCTAATGATCTGTGACAGCCAGCCCCTTTCCTCACTCCCATAGCCAACATGGTGACACGCGGCCTGCCCAGCCCTACCTGCCCAGCCCTCGCTCTATGACCACTCAGGTGCTTGTCTGAGCAGACTTCCCTCCTCTCACCTATATGTCTCAGCTACCACCTGCTGCCTGCCACCATGAGCCCTTGGGGACCACCACAATACCTCCTAGTCAGCCTCCTTCCTTCCTCTCTCATCGCAGCCCACCCTGCACCCCACCTACTTTCCACGCAGCAGACAGAATGAGCCTTGTGCAACCTGTTAATAAAACCCTCCAGTGGCTTCCATCCTAATTAGAACAAACCCCACGTCCTGCCTGTGATTGAAAACATGTAATGAGATCTGAGCCTCCGACCATGCCCTTGCTGCGCCTCTTTCCTCCCAGCCATCCTGGCACACCACTTGCCTACTGGCCCCCTGACCATGCTGGGCACATTCCCATTTCATGACCTTTCACCTGCTGTTCTCACTGTGCGGGAGCCAGCTTCTCCTCCCATCCACATGGCTGCACCGCCTTACTCCTCTAGTCTTCTTCCTTCCTACAAGAAGCCCTATGCTAGGGACCTAGAGCTACTCACATCCCCAAAGGCTCTCAATTTTGCTAGTCGCAGGGGCTAGCGTTTGCTGAGTCACTGCTGTTGTATGCATGGCCTGACATTCCCTGTGCACCGGGGTACCTGTGAGCTGGGCATCTGCCTGGCTCCCTCCCTCCCTGGATTCAGGTCACTGCTCAAATGCCACCTGCTCAGAGAAGCCTTTTCTGGCCACCCTGGCAGCACATCTTTGCCATTCTTCTCCTCCTGCCCTGCCTAGTTTTTCTTCCAACTTATCACCAACTGCAGAGTTGTTTATCTGTTACTTGGTGTTTCTTTTAGAAAACAAGCTCCTGGAGGACAGGAACCCAGATGTGCAGGTCAGTGCCCAGTGCATAGTTGATACCCTAGATTGAGTGGGCTTCCCAAGGGAACGTTCACTGTCCTAGAATCTGAAATGACATTTACCAGCAGTCCCCAACCTTTCTGGCACCAGAGACCAGTTTCATGGAACACAATTTTCCCACAGAACCAGGGATTGGGTGGAGGATGGTTTGGGGATAATTCAAGCACATTACATTTATTGTGCACTTTATTTCTATTATTATTACATCAGCCCCACCTAAGATCTTCAGGCATTAAATCCTAGAGGTTGGGGACCCTGCTTAAGTCAAAATCTCCCTGCATATGAGCATTGACCCACCTAACACTGTGTTATGACAAGCTTTCCTAGAAAAGTCAAGGCTAAAATTGAATAGATTGTTAAATGCTTACTTAATCAGTAATTTTCTGATTAATCTGGAATTTAATAGTAAAAGTGCATGCATGCATGCATACTAAGTTGCTTCAGTCATGTCCAACTCTTAGCAACTCTATGGACTACCCGCCAGGTTCCTCTGTCCATGGGATTCTCCAGGCAAGAATAGTAGAGTGGGTTGCCATGCCCTCTTCCAGGGGATTTTCCCAACCAAGGGATGGAACTCAAGTTTCTTACTTCTCTTGTATTACAGGCAGATTCTTTACCACTGAGCCACCTGGAAGCCCCAGTAGTTAAAGTGCCATGTGTAAATATATATGTAGTAAGAAAGAGTAAATTTGTGAATGAATGGTGCAGGTGGTGAGACTGATTGCCAGTCTTGTACCCACCTGCTCCCTAGACCTGTTCTAGCAGAGAACACACCTTCCTGCAGCGGCCATGAAGATGATCCACCTTGATCCCTAACTTCCGAACCCAAGCAACCACTCACTGACTCCCTGTGCTTCCCTGTGTCAAAGGCTTGACCCCTTACTGTGATTAACCTGTCCCATAGCCCAAGAGGTACTGTGGCCCTCACATTTTCAGATGAAGAAGCTGAGGCTCAGAGACCAACGTCACCAAGTGAAGAAGTATCTCAAATCCAGGGCCCACGGCCAAGCCCATGTGCTATATCGGGGGCTCCTCTCTGTTCGCCAGTGCGTCCTAACCCTGGTCACTTATCTGTTCTGCCTCTCGGGGACTGTGAGTGCCCCCATGTCTTCCAGAGTGTGAGTCTCTCCTCTTTGCAGCTGGACAAGTGTTGCTGCCTTCCACCTGTGGAAGCAAAGCCCCTGTCCCAGCAGCCCACAGCAGGCCTGTGCCCACTCGCCGGCTGGTGGCCTGGGTGCTGTCACGGGCAGGGAGGCTGGTCCCACCACAAGCCGCCACTCAAAATGTGAAAATCACATGATTCCAGTAGAATATAGGCTCTCAGAAGGCAGAGTCTTTGTCTGCCTTGTCACCTGCCACTTTCCAAGCCCCTGGAAAAGCATCAGTGTACTTCTTCATGCTGACAACATGCAGCCTGATGGTCACGAATCTCAGACTGGTGGGCTGCTAATGCCTGTCTCCCCCATTCAGTGGTGAGGTTCCCCAGGCAGACTAAGCTTATGCATCTTTGTATCCCCCAAATTTCAGCATTTGTTCCTTCGATTCCTTGGTTTTTATTTATTTATTTATTTATTATGGGTCAGGCACAGGCCTAAAGGATATAGCAAGAAAACAAAACAGGCAAAAAGCCTTGGTCTCATGGTGCTAGGGTTTCAGCCAAGGTTTACTTGGAGGTGTTTTTTTGTGCCAGGAACTGAGCTAGGCACTGGGGACAAGACAATGAACAAGGCAAAGAGGCCCCAGCAAGCAAACAAAGAAACAAATGAAATCATTACTAAGACAACAGCTATGGCTAGCCCAGGGCATGACAGGCACTCACCCGATGTTTGAAAGAGAGAGGTACAGGGTAGTTACTAAGAGAAAGACTCTGGAAAGCAAAAGGCCGAGGCTTGAAAGCCAGCTCTCCCTTTCACCAGCTCAGTGGCCTCTCTCACCAGCTCAGCTTGCCTCTCTTAAGACCAAAATTCTCACCTCCCGGGCTTCTTGCATGGCGCAGCTGTGCTGATTACATGAGTTGGGAATAGGGAGGGAAGCAGAGAGAAGAAAGTCCCTAAGGAAACAGGCAAGCCAGTCCTGAGTTAAGGTGCAGGGGAAGCCAGAATAGAGGCATAGAAAGAAGCCAAGCTACCGGAGAGAGTAAAGGACAGGAAAGCCTGGTGTGCTGCAGTTCATGGGGTCTCAAAGAGTCAGACACAGCTGAGCGACTGAGCAACTTGTGACCTATACTCCTGCCCCCTCCTGGGCCTGACACCAGTCAAAAGTAAGACCTGGGCAAAAACCCACGCAAGCCCCCCCCACCCCCNAACTGTGGTGTTGGAGAAGACTCTTGAGTCCCTGGAAATGCTGGGAAAGATACAAGGCTGGAGAAGGGGATGACAGAGCATGAGGTGATTGGCTGGCATCACCCACTTAACGGACATGAGTATGAGCAAACTCTGGAAGATGGTGAAAGACAGGGAAGCCTGGAGTGCTGCAGTTCATGGGGTCACAGAGTCAGACACGACTGAGTGACTGAACAACAGCAATTTCTGTTCATCCTTAAGATCAAAGTTTAAATGTCTCAATAGGGAATCCTTCAGAAATACTTCCAAGTCTCCATTTCTCTACTTCCACCTTATAAGTTAGATTCTACTCTTAGAATGCTTTATAGTTTTTATTCCTATGGCTGTCAGAATTACATTGCTAATATTTCTCAAAATATTATCCTTCTATTTTATGAACTTTTAAATTTATCTTTAATTGTATGTTTTTATTCAAGTATAGTTGATTTACAATGTTGTATTACTTTCTGGTGTACAGCAAAGCCATTCAGGTATGTACATATATAACTTCTTACATATATTTTTTTCAGAGTCTTTTCCCTTTTAAGTTACTACAAAATATTGAGTACAGTCCCCTGTACTCCACAGTAGGTCCTTGTTCATTATCTTGTTTTATATACGCATGCATGCTAAGTTGCTTCGGTCGTATCTGACCCTTTGTGACCCTGTGGACTGTAGCCCACCAGGCTCCTCTGTCCATGGGGATTCTCCAGGCAAGAGTACTGGAGTGGGTTGCCNAGAAGAAGCACAAGCTGGGATCAACATGAAACACCTAGAACTGTTTTTGCGGGAATTTTTCCTCCAACATTCAAATATCAATTAACATTAATGTTCGCCTGGAGAAGTTTGGTCGAGCCCTTCCTGCCCCAGATTTGACTGCTCTTGAGCAACCCCTATGTCTCCCTGGATCAGTTGAGATCACATGCAGCCCACCCCAACAACATCACATGCAGAACTCAAGGAGCAGCAAACACTTGCTGGTGGCAGGAAGCAGGGGCTGGGGGAGCAGGGATATCAGGCTTCAAATCAGATCAAATCAAACCAAATCTGTATTTGATCATTCATCCATCCAAGACATATGTCTCCAAAACCTCGAGGTACAGGGTGGTGTTGGCCTAGAGTCACTCGGCTTCTGCACATGCTCCTCCCTTTTCTAGAAGGTCCTTCCACCTCCCACTAGCATCACCACTTCCCCACCTGCCCACCTCCCCTCCATCTGGTGAATGTCCTCCATCAAGGCTAAGTTCAGACACGTTTCCTCTTGGCCACCTCTCCCAGTCTGGCTGCCCATTCCCTGTGATCCCACAGGACCCCACCCTGCGATTAGTTCAGTCCTGCCCTGGGCCTGCTAGAGAGTAACCACCTGTCTCTTGGTCTTCCTTTTTCTCTAAACAGTGACCTAGACTGCTTTGTACTTCATATTTCAATGAAGTTTAGGTACTGTATGTATTTGTAAGGTACTGCCTTCTTGAGGGCAGGTACTGGCCTTTTCTATTTATACAGTGCCAACCCAGTGCCTCAAAATGTAGTTAAAGTTTGATAAATATCTACTGCCTGTTTGTGTGTCCTTTCCTCACACTAGTCTGTGAGCTCTCACAGGTGAAAACTCTGTTTTGATCACATATCATAAATTAACATAGATTAAGAAACTGAGTTAAATAGAGAAGTGCCCTGGCCTTGGGTGCAGCAGGCAGAGTTGAAGAACTATGTACGACTGAAACCAGAGGCACTGAGTGAAAATCTACTTACTGAATGATGAGACCATCCTTGTCTTCCACCCCCAAGCTCCCCCATACCCTCAGCTTCCAGGACATGGACAGTCAGGTGAAAAAACTTTATTCTTTCAGTGTAAAGCCATGGCTCAGTTGGTAAAGAATCTACCTGCAATGCCGGAGGCCCCAGTTCGATTCCTGGGTCAGGAAGATCCCCTGGAGAAGGGATAGGCTACCCACTCCAGTATTCCAGGGCTTCCCTTGTGGCTTAGCTGGTAAAGAATCTGCCTGTAGTGCAGGAGACCTGGGTTCTATCCCTGGGTTAGGAAGATCCCCTGAAGAAGAGAAAGGCTACCCACTTCAGTTCTCTGGCCTGGAGAATTACATGGACTGTATAGTCCATGGGGTCACAGAGTTGGACATGAATGAGTGAGTTTCACTTTCACTTTCAAAGCTCATTTATGCATACAGTACCTAAACAGACGTATATTTAAAATATGAAAACTGTACGGGGTAGAGGCAATTAGGAACAAAAATGTCTATAAAGTCTTGCTGTGTGGGGAAGAGGTGGTGGGTAATTATAACGAAAAGGTTGAGAAACACTAGGATAGACAGTGGAAGACACTGACAGGAGACTAGGGCGAGAAGCCACTGGAGTCGGAAGCCCTTTCTCTCCTCTGCCTCTCTCCTCTCTCCTAGGCAGCATCCTTGGCAGTGGCCACACCCCTACATTGAGTCAGCTTACGTGGGTACCACACCACCCCAGGCCTAGAGTTGTGCCAGCTCCCTTTCATCTCTTCAGACTGGAGGTGGAAAGAGCATCTTGTTATTGCTGACCCCTGGGTTGCCTCACAATCCTGTCTGACCTCTTAGCTCTTCCATCACTTATACAGTCATCCTCCTGGTTAAATTCCTTCTGTTAATAGTGGGAGGGGAATGTGGCAGCCCTATTTGGGCTTCACAAGCTTTGTACTTCATACTGCAATGAGAAACATTCTTAAAATTTAATTAAAATATTTAATTAAATTAAGATATTTAATTAAATTAAGTTAAGTAGAGAAGTACCCTGGCCTGGGGTGCAGCAGGCAGTGTTTAAGAACCTTGTACAACTGAAAAAAGAGGCAGTAAGTGAAAACTGCTTATTGAACGATGAGACCATCTTTGTCTTCCACCTCAAGCTCCCCCACACCCTCAGAATGAAAACCACAATTACAGAAAACTAATCAAACTGATCACATGGACCACAGCCTTGTCTAACTCAATGGAACTATGAGCCATGCCATGTAGGGCCAACCAAGATGGATGGATCATGGTGGAGAGTTCTGACAAAATGTCAACCACTGGAGAAGGGAATGGCAAACCACTTCAGTATTCTTGCCTTGAGAACCCCATACTGCTGCTGCTGCTGCTAAGTCACTTCAGTCGTGTCCGACTCTGTGCCACCCCATAGATGGCAGCTTACCAGGCTCCTCCGTCCCTGGGATTCTCCAGGCAAGAACACTGGAGTGGGTTGTCATTTCCTTCTCCAATGCATGAAAGTGAAAGTGAAGTCGTGTCCAACTCTTAGTGACCCCATGGACTGCAGCCTACCAGGCTCCTCTGCCCATGTGATTTTCCAGGCAAGAGTACTGGAATGGGGTGCCACTGCCTTCTCCTGAGAACCCCATGAACAGTATGAAAAGGCAAAAAGATAGGACCCTGAAAGGTGAATGCCCCAGGTTGATAGGGGCCCAATATGCTACTGGAGAAGAGTGGAGAAATAACTCCAGAAAGAATGAAGAGACAGAGCCAAAGCAAAACAATGCCCAGATGTGGACTTGACCGGTGATTGAAGTAAAGTCCAATGCTGTAAAGAACAGTGTTGCATAGGAACCTGGAATGTTAGGTCCATGAAACAAAGCAATTGGATATGGTCACCCAGGAGACAGCAAGAGTGAACACTGACATTTTAGGAATCAGTGAACTCGAACTGGAATGGGTGAATTTAATTCAAATGACCATTAAATCTACTACTGTGGGCAAGAATTCCTTAGAAGAAATGAAGTAGCAGCCTTAGTCAACAAAAGAGTCCAAAATGCAGTTCTTGGATGCAGTCTCAAAACTGACAGAATGATCTTTGTTCATTTCCAAGGCAAACCATTCAATATCACAGTAATCTAAGTCTATGCCCTGACCAGTAATGCTGAAGAACCTGAAATTGAATGGTTCCATGAAGACCTACAAGACCTTCTAATACTAACCCAAAAAAAGATGTCCTTTTCATCATAGCGGACTGGAATGCAAAAGTAGGAAGTCAAAAGGTACCTGGAGTAACAGGCAAATTCAGCCTTGGAATATGGAATGAAGCAGGATAAAGGCTAATAGAGTTTTGCCAAGAGAACACAGTGGTCATAGCAAACACCCTCTTCCAACAACGCAAGAGAAGACTCTACCCATGGACATCACCAGATGGGCAATACCGAAAACAGATTCTGTTCTTTGCAACCTAAGATGGGGAACCTCTATACAGTCAGCAAAAACAAGGCCGGGAGCTGACTGTGACTCAGATCATGAACTCTTTGTTGCCAAATTCAGACTTAAAAAACCACTAGATCATTCAGGTATGATCTAAATCAAATTTCTTATGATTATACAGTGGAAGTGACAAATAGATTCAAGGGATTAGATCTGATAAACAGAGTGCCTAAAGAACTTTGGACAGAGGTTCATGACATTGTACAAGAGGCAGTGATCAAGAACATCCACAAGAAAAATAAATGCAAAAAAGCAAAATGGTTGTTTGAGGAGGCTTTACAAATAGCTGTGAAAAGAAGAGAAGCAAAAAGCAAAGGAGAAAAGGAAAGATATACCCATTTGAATGCAGAGTTCCAAAGAATAGCAAGAAGAGATAAGAAAGCCTTCCCCAGTGATCAGTGCAAAGAAACAGAGGAAAACAATAGAATGGGAAAGACTAGAAATCTCTGCAAGAAAATTAGAGATACCAAGGGAACATTTCATGCAAAATGGGCACAATAAAGGAAAGAAATGGTATGGACCTAACAGAAGCAGAAGATAGTAAGAAGAGGTGGCAAGAATACACAGAAGAACTATACAAAAAAGGTATCTTCATGACCCAGATAACCACGACGGTGTGATCACTCACCTAGACCTAGACATCCTGGAATGTGAAGTCAAGTGGGCCTTAGGAAGCATCACTACGAACAAAGCTAGTGGAAATGATGGAATTCCAGTTGAGCTATTTCAAGTCCTAAAAGATGATGCTGTGAACGTGCTGCACTCAATATGCCAGTAAATTCGGAAAACTCAGCAGTGGTCACAGGACTGGAAAAGATCAGTTTTCATTCCAATCCCAAAGAAACGCAATGCCAAAGAATGTTCAAACTACTGCACAATTGCACTCATCTCAACATGCTAGCAAAGTAATTCTCAAAATTCCCCAAACCAGGCTTCAGCAGTACATGAACCAAGAACTTCCAGATGTTCAAGCTGATTTTAGAAAAAGCAGAGGAACCAGAGATCAAATTGCCAACATCTGTTGGAACATGGAAAAAGCAAGAGAGTTCCAGAAAAACATCTATTTCTGTTTTACTGACTGTGCCAAAGCCTTTGACTGTGTGAATCACAACAAACTGTGGAAAATTCTTAAAGACATGGGAATACCAGACCACCTAACCTGTCTCTTGAGAAACTTGTATGCAGGTCAGGAAGCAACAGTTAGAATTGGACATGGAAAAACAGACTAATTCCAAATTGGGAAAGAAATACATAAAGGCAAAAACCTATTGTCACCGTGCTTATTTAACTTATATGCAGAGTACATCTTGTGAAATGCTGGGCTGGATGAAGAACAAGGTGGAATCAAGATTGCTGGGAGAAATATCAATAACCTCAGACATGCAGATGACCTGACCCTTATGGCAGAAAGTGAAGAAGAACTAAAGAGCCTCTTGATGAAAGTGAAAGAGGAAAGTGAAAAAGTTGGCTTAAAACTCAACATTCAGAAAACTAAGATCATGGCATCCAGTCCCATCACTTCACAGCAAATAGATGGGGAAACAATGGAAAGAGTGAGAGACTTTATTTTTATGGGCTCCAAAATCACTGCAGAGATTAACTGCAGTAATGAAATTAAAAGATGCTTGCTCCTTGGAAGAAAAGCTCTGACAAACCTAAACAGCATATTAAGAAGCAGAGACATTACTNTGGGGAAACAATGGAAAGAGTGAGAGACTTTATTTTTATGGGCTCCAAAATCACTGCAGAGATTAACTGCAGTAATGAAATTAAAAGATGCTTGCTCCTTGGAAGAAAAGCTCTGACAAACCTAAACAGCATATTAAGAAGCAGAGACATTACTTTGCCAATGAAGGTCCATCTAGTCAAAGCTATGATTTTTCCAGCAGTCATGTATGGATGTAAGAGTTGGACTATAAAGAAAGCTGAGTGTCAAACAATTGATACTTTTGAAGTGTGGTGTTGGAGAAGACTTTTGAGAGTCCTTTGGACTGCAAGGAGATCTAAGCAGTCAATCCTAAAGGAGATCAGTCTTGAATATTCATTGGAAAGACTGATGCTAAAGCTGAAACACCAATACTTTGGCCACCTGACACAAGGAGCTGACTCATTTGAAAAGACCCTGATGCTGGGAAATATTGATGGCAGGAGGAGAAGGGGACAACAGCGAATGAGATGGTTGGATGGCATTACCCACTAAATGGACATGAGATTGAGTAAACTCCAGGAGTTGGTGATGGACAGGGAAGCCTGGCATGCTGCAGTCCATGGGGTTGCAGAGTTGGACATGACTGAGTGACTGAAGTGAATTGAAAATATTTAATACTTCCAGAAGAGATAGTGGCTCTTGCTGTAAATTAAAACAATAGTGGCTCCAAACAGAAGAGATGTAGGGTGAAATAAAGGCAATGAATATGCAATGTTTTAGTTCTGGAGGATGGAGACACACAAACCTTTCACAGGTGTCCTACAGCCCAGCACAGTGTCTGCAGAGCACATAGTAGGTCTTCATTAATGGCTGAGAACCTTTCTGTTCAATCAGCTCAGAGGCCCCATGGACATTCTGGGTGTTTCCCATTTGTAAGCCCTTCCCTGCTTTCCCTCTACCCAAGTCCTCTGGTGGGTTTTCTCTGATAGCTCCCTTGGTAAAGAATCCACCTGCAGTACAGGAGACCCCATCAATTCCTGGGTTGGGAAGATCCCCTGGAGAAGGTCATGGCAACCCACTCCAGTCTTCTTGCCTGGATAATTCCACAGACAGAGGAGCCTGGCAGGCTACAGTCCTTGGGGTTGCAAAGAGTCGGACATGACTGAATGACTAACGCTTTCTTTCAAGCCCTCCTGGATGGATGAGTGAAGGTTGTTGAAAGAATTTGTTTATATTCTCATTTAAGACAGTGACAAAATGTTCCCTTCTCCCTACTTTCCCAGGGCAAGTTAAGCATACCTTTCGTTGATAAACCCACCCCCTTCTCTCAGGATTTTTTTTTAAAATGGAGAAGAGTGGTCTTCAAGTGAGTGACAAGCCTAAGTGTGACTCTCTTCTCAGCTAGCAAATGTGAACACCAAGTAGAAAACAAGTTGCAAAGCAGGGGGGTTATCTGTATCTTCCTCTGACTTGCCTCAACCTAACCCAATGTTTTGTTCCCATTTCTCCTTAAAAACAAAAGAAGAAAGAAAAGGAACGGAGTAGGGGAGGGAAGGAAATCCCAACTCAGATACATGGGCTCTGAAACACACTTGGCAATCCTGGATCACTAATCTCTGCTTTCTTTTCACTTGTTTATTTGTGTTCTCTACTTTGGTACAAAACAGGGGGGGAAACCTTCAGGGTTTTATTATTTGTGTGTGTGTGTGTGTGTGTGAGAGAGAGAGAGAGACAGAAGCCAAACAAGGAAGGGGAATAGCAAGGAAGACTCCAGGGAAATTTAACAAACTACCAACACTGGAGTTCCTTCAGGGAGCCCAAAGGCAATCGCTCTTCTCTTGCTTTTTCTCATTTACATTTTCTTCTCTTTCTGCTAATAACAACAACAAAAATCCCTACACATAAAACGAAAAACAATAAGGATTCTGCTTTGTTTTTAAAAAGTGAAAAAGACAAAACAAGGATTTACTGTATAGCACCTGGAACTCTATTCAATATCTTGAAATAACTTATAATGGAAAAGAATCTGAAGCTGTGCACCTGAAGCTAACACAACCTTGTAAAGCAACTATATAGATTAATACATTTTTTAAAAAGTAGCTGAGAGAAAAAAAGAGAAACAGTGGTGGGACTTCCCTGGCAGTCCAGCAGCTAAGACTCCATGCTACCAATGCCGGGGACCTGGGTTCAGTCCCTGATCAGGGGACTAGATCCCATATGCTGCAACCGTAGATACCGCATACCACACAGCTAGTAAATGTGAACCCATTTACATGTGAACATGGACAAGATGGTTGGATGGCATCACCAACTAAATGGACATGAGTCTGAGGAAGCTCCAGGAGTTGATGATGGACAGGGAAGCCTGGTGTGCTACAGTCCATGGGGTTGCAACTGAGTGACTGAAGTGCAGGACTAAACTAAAACCTGGCTGCAACTAAAACCTGGCTCAGCCACATACATAAATAAAAACAAATTTTTTTTTTAAAGAGAAAATAGAACCAGTGGATATTTCTGAATGATAAGATTTTGTTTTCTTTTCGCTCATCTCTGACGTCAGCCATGAAAAACTATTTCTTATATAAGGAAGAGAAAAAAGCTAGTTCTGTCTCATGGTCTCCCTTCACCCACTTCATCATATGTGGAATATCCCATCACTGCCTCCAAACCTGAGCAGAAACTAAGAGATTCTTTAATTTCCCTCTCCTCTCTTTCATTGTCTGGGGAAGGAAGAAACAATAAATTAATGTCTAAAGAGGACTTCACCTTTGCTTGGTCTGATTCTGAATTACATTGTGAAAACTTTCTTTCATGGGCTTTTTAAAATTCAAACCAACATATCCATTATGCCAATAGATCATAGTGATTTTGAGGGAACTGACTATTTCCTGTCATTTTTAATATCCCTCATAGTATCTATTCAGTCACTGGTAATGGGCAACTAGTGGTCCATCATTCATTCAACTAACTAACCTTTACTGGGGGGGGTGCAGGAGCACTGTCACCTCAGTGAGGTCCCAGAAAGTAAAGCCAGGCATGGGCTCTGCCTTAAAGGGTCCCCCACTCTCACTGCATGGAGAATACATGCATCCACAATAATTATAACCCAGAGTGACAACTGTTAACCTGCACAGACTCTGCAGGGTCACAGAGAAAGCCTGGAATTTGTTGGCTTGAATTTTTAAGGGTGCAGGGTGCTGGGCGTCTGGAATGCTAAATTCACTGTATACAGGCTCATGAGAACCTGTGGATTCATGGATATCTCCTTGTCCCACTGACTTGCAAACTAAGCCCGGGGCTCAACCCGACTCCATGCACAACTCCCAGCATCCACGCTCCCCTTGGCTCTTGGGCTGTCCATTATTGAGAACTTTGATCAGATGGAGTCAGACAGCCTCCTCTCACTCTACAGGAGGCCAGGCTCTGTCCCTCCGTGAAGACTGATGGGAGAAGAGCAGAGAATTGGCAGTCTAGTAGGAAAACAAGAAAGCTCCAATAGCATCCTCATTGATTTGGGGAGCCTGTTCAAAACTCTCAACTAAACTCCTCAGAATCAACCTTACTCCTGCGTGGGCCACATGGAGACATTGAGAGCAATGTCTCAGACACTAGGGTTCCAATTACTGAAGGGCCTCCATCATTTACCATTTAATCATCCATCCTTTCAACACATATTGATTTATTACTTACTTGGGCCAAGCCACAACTGGCTCTGGGGGCACAAAGATGAAAGGCTGTGGTCTAGAGGGAAAAAACAGATGCAAGTAAACACTTATGCAAAATGGAAGACTCTAGAAAGCAAATGTGTGTGATAGCAGTGAGACCAGGGACGTCCTACATCATCCAGCGACATTTTCCCTCCTCAAACACTGACTAAGATTTCATCCCCCATTAAACCACAAAGCTCTGATGGCTCCCTCCCCAGGGAAACCAACATTTGGTTCACCCACTTCCTGGAAGGCAGAAATGTATCTGCCAGTAATGTGACGTTGATCCATCCTGCCACACACACATAGTGCACCAATACTCCCTGGAAAGAAACACACGCAGACACACAAACCCAGAGGACTGACCTCCCTCCCTCCCTCCCTGAGTGCAGGTGGGAAGTTTCCAGAAATGCACACGTGTCAAAGAAACAGAGAGATGAGAGTGCAGAAAACACAATGAAGGCTATTTCCATCAGCCCATCAGGCACTGAGATGGGATTTACTTTTCCATCTATTGTTGAATTTTAAATGCCCAACCCCCACCTTTTGTCTCCGCTCTAGAGCCAGTGATTGTCAGGGCCCAAAGCTTATTTGCATCCACCATCTTTATTGAAACCACCAAGACCCCAGGGCCACTCACACCCTCCTGGCTCCGCTGTGAGTGCCAGGAGCATGGTACAGCCTTCTCTGGGAGAGGAGACACACACAGGCATCCCAAGAGAAACAGCAATTCCTCCCCAGTTGCACTGCAGGGTAGCTACCTGAATCCCGTTGTATCCGCTAAACCCAGTGTCCTATTGCTGCCTGGCTCAATGATGGAAGCCAGGAAGAGTGTGAGCCTGGTTCACAACCTTTTGAGAGGCTTTGGAAAGAACTCCCAGGTGGTAGTCTGCACCCAAGACTTCAGTAAGGTTCCTCTGTTGCTGTCCTGCTCAGCAGGGTGAGGCCAATCAAGTGACATAAGCCAGTAGAGGGCTCAGAGGAGTCAAGAAGAGCAAGAACGGGGAGGTCCATTGTCCTCCACGCTGCAAAGAACACCCAGGCTCTGGAACCATGGCCTTGAGTTCGAGTCCTGATTCTGCCACCTGTGTGATCTTAATACTGAGCAGTAGTTCCAGGCTGCCAAGGTGGGCAGGCTGGCTGCACTCCCCTACCTGCCACTCAGGGCGGGTGTGCAGATTCCATGGCTAAGGCAAGCCAAGTTTCAGACTCCAAGGAGGGCTGCTCCAACAAGGCCAGTTTCCATCCCTTTCCCAGTGAGGTTTGCACTTATGACGACTTTTTATGCAGATGACACCACCTTTATGACAGAAAGCAAAGGACTAGAGAGTCTCTTGAAAGTAAAACAGGAGAGTAAAAAAGTTGGTTTAAAGCTCAACATTCAGAAAACTAAGATCATGGCATCTGGTCCCGTCACATCATGGCAAATAGATGGGGAAACAGTGGAAACAGTGACAGATTTTATTTGGCGGGGGGAAATCACTGCAGATGGTGACTGTAGCCATGAAATTAAAAGACGCTTACTCCTTGGAAGGAAAATTATGACCAACCTAGACAGCATATTAAAAAGCAGAGACATTACTTTGCCAACAAAGGCCCATCTAATCAAGGCTATGGTTTTTCCAGTAGTCATGTATGGATGTGAGAATGGGACAATAAAGAAAGCTGAGCACCGAAGAATTGATACTTTTGAACTGTGGTTCAAAATCTTGGAGAAGACTCTTGAGAGTCCCTTGGATGGCAAGGAGATCCAACCAGTCCATCCCAAAGGAAATCCGTCCTGAATATTCATTGGAAGGACTGATGCTGAAGCTGAAACGCCAATACTTTGGCTGCCTGACACAAGGAGCTGACTCATTTGAAAAGCCCCTGGTGCTGGGAAAGATTGAAGGTGGGAGGAAAAGGGGACAACAGAGGATGAGATGGTTGGATGGCATCACCGACTTAATGGAAATGAGTCTGAGCAGACTCCGGGAGCTGGTGATGGACAGGCAGGCCTGGCATGCTGCAGTCCATGGGGTCGCAAAGAGTCAGACACAACTGAGCAACTGACCTGACACAGCTTGCGGGACCTTAGTTCACTAGGCTCCCAGGGAATTCCTTTTACAGTGATTCTAAACATTGCTGATGGAAATCCAGGCCCCATCAAGCTGGGATAGGTTTACAATAAGGCATCCCTTAGAACATTGGCAACAGGAAAGGAGACAAAAAGAGGAAGAGCTCTCCAGACTTAACAGGGCCCCCAGAAAGCTAAGATCTGCCTGGGCAGGTCCTCTCAGCACTCAAACCTCTTCCTCCCCTCCGCTCACTCACTAACTCGGTTCTCCTAAATGTCAGCACTCTTTCAGGCCTTGGGGACTCTGCACAAGCTATTCCCACTACCTAGAAAGCCCTTCTTCCTCTTCTTCACCTGGACATTTCCAACCTATTCTTCATAACTAAGCTCAGGGAGTTGTTCCTCCTCCAGGAAGCCTTCCTGGCCTCCTCCCAGGCTGGGTTGTGTATTTCCTATCTACTGTGAACATCTATCTGTTTGCCCATCTTACCACCAGGCCAGGAGGCCTGGGGCTAGGGACCAGATTTCACTGATATATTAACGTTCCCAGTGCCTGGCACATGGAAGACACCTAATACATGTCTGATTCATTCATTCAACAAATATTTATTGAGTACACGCTATGTGCCTGACACCAACACCATAATAAACAAAACGGCCAACTCCCTGTCATCGTGAAGCCAGGAGATAGACAAGTAAAACAAATTAACCATATAAGTATATTATAACTCAAGTCATGACAAATGCCAGGAAGATAAACTAAAGCAGAAAAACGAGGATGGGAATACATTGGAGAAGGGACAGCTGTTTACGCAGGGTGGGGAGTGAGGTGGGGGGACATTAAGCAGAGCCCTGAGGCACGTGAGGATGGGCCATACGGATATTTACAGGAAGCAGGCTGACTGGGTTCAACTCCCAGATCTATCACTTACTACCTGTGTAAGTCTAAGGAAGTCTCCTAACTTCTTTATGCCTCAGTTTCACCATCTGTAAAATGGGAATCCTGCCTACTTCATAGAATTAAGAGGTTTGTTTAATTGTGACAGAATACACGTCAATTAAATGTATCACCTTAGCTAAAGTGCACTTTTCAGTGGCATTAAGGACGTCCACATTGCTGTGCAGCCGTCACCACCGTCTATCTCTAGAACTCTTTCCATGATGTAAAACTGGAACTCTGTTCCCATTAAATGATAACTTCTCATTCCCCTTCCCAGCCCCAGGCAACTGCCACCCTACTTTCTGTCTCTATGAATTTGACAGCTCCAGGTACTTGATATAAATGGGATCTTACATTCTGTCCTTTCATGACTGGCTTATTTCACTTATTTAATTTCTCACAGTTCATTCATGCTGTAGCATGTGTTGGGATTTCCTTCCTTTATGAAGCTGAATCATATTTCACAGTCTGTGTATATGTATACTGCACTGTGTATGTAACATCACCTGTGGATGAACGCTTGGATTTCTCCCGTGTTTCACTGTTGTGAATATGCTGCTATGAACATGAGTGTACAAATGTCTCTTCAAATTCCTGCTGTCAGTTCTTTCCAGTCATATACCCAAAGTGGAACCGTTGGATCACGTTGTAATTTTGTTTTTAATTTTTGGAGGAATTACCGAATTGTTTTCCATAGCAACTGCATTGTTCGACATTTCCAGCAGCGATGCACAAGTTTTCCAGATTCTTCACATCCTTGCCATGAATATTTTCTGGTGTTTTGATAGTAGCCACCCCAATAGGTGTGAAGGGGTATCTCAATGTGGTTTTAGTTTGCATTTCCCTAATGATTAGTGATATTGAGCATCTTTTCATGTGGTTATTGGACATTTCTATATCTACTTTGGAGACTATCTATTTAAGTCCTTTGCCTACTTTTAAATTTTTTTAGCTGAGCTGCGAGGCATGTGGGATCTTAGTTCCTCAATCAGGGATTGAACCTGTGCCCTCTGCAGTTGAAGTGCAGAATCTTAACCACTACACCATCAGAAACATTTCCTTTGCCTACTTTTTCTATCAGGCTGTTTGATTTTTTTTTTTTTTTCCTGCTGTTGCTTTGTAAGAGTTCTTTGAGTATTCTGGATATTAACCCCCTATCAGATGTGTGATTTGCAAGTATTTTCTCCCATTCCATGGGTTGCCTATTCACTCTAATTGTGTCCTTTGACACATAGAAAATTTTTTATTTTGATGCAGTTCAATACTGCTGTTTTCTCTTCTGTTGCCTGTGCCTCTGGTGTCATATTGAGAAACCATTGCCACAGCCAATGCCATCAAGCTTTTCCTCTGTTTCCCCTTAACAGTTTTATAGTTTCAGCTCTCAGGTGTATGTCTTTGATCTATATATGCCATTTTTCTCACACACAACTTTTTTTCTCTTTGAGTACATAGATCAGGTCTGCATCCCCCATGATATGTAGGATAGTGGAATGCATAGAAGGTGCTCAGTAAATGAACCCTGCAGATGATGGCAGTGACTACTGGCCAGTAGCCTTCCTGTATGAAACTTCTCTAAGAGAGGATAGGACAGACTAACACAACTACCCCGTCTCAAACCAGCCCACCCCCAAAGGTTTTTCACCAGCCTTTCGTCTCTCTAATTGAAAATAGGAGCCAGGAATGACGTCAAAGGCAGCTACTGGAGTGGGCAGGGCTGGCTTCTCAGGCACCTGCAGAACCAGTCTGGAGTTTAGCATGAAGGATGTGCTTTGGCATGAAAATGGACTCAAGAGTCCCCACGACACCATCTTCCTGCTGTTGCCACTGACCAAGCAGCCAGCTATCCCGCCCATCAGCTCTCTCTACTCTGTCTCCAGCTCTGGGCAGAAATAACTGCCTGATTGCTGCAAGAAGGATAAGACAGGAGGGTGGTGGGCATGAGGAAACAGACATAGTGCCATGACGGGAAAAACTCACAGGGATCTTTTGGGACAAGGCAGGAAGCCTCAACTCCCAAACAGATCAAAGAGGAAACAACAGTCTAAAGATAGGACCTGGGAGGAGGAAGGAAGGACCAAGAGAGATTAGACTAAAACATCAAAAGAGAAAGGTTACACCAGTGCAGACCAGCAAATTGCCAGGACCCACTTCTGTGCTTGTTACCAGGGGAGCAACTTAAAGGCACACAGAATCCACTTGGTCGAACCACACATATGGCAAATCACACGTTCACATAGCATCCACTCTACTTCTGCTGGGGTCTGCATCTATCAGGGTCAGGCATGTCCCAGGCCAAGGTGGACTCAGTGGTAAGAGAGGTTGTCACACTCCCATGAAGCTTTTAAAGTTCCTGTATGACAATGTGTACTCAATCGCCTTCCCAACTCCCACCACCACGGCAACCAAATCATTTGACCTAAAGGAGGCAGGAGGGGATGATTCCCTTCCATCCAGTGGCCTTGTCCTTTGGTATAATAGTTCAAGATTTTACCACCAACAATTGTGCTGCACTGTATTTGGGAGATCTCAAAACACCTAGATGCTTTTGTCAATGGAGCTAGTTTCACACCCATGGGGTTCCAGAAAGAGTATTCCAAAGCAATGTGTTGGGATAAGTATCTGCTTATTCCAAACCAATGACCCTGAGGAACCCTGCATGCATGCGTGCTCAGTTGTCTCCAACTCTTTATGATCCCATGAACCGCAGCCCACCAGACTTCTCTGTCCATTTAGAATTTTCCAGGCAAGAATACTAGAGCAGGTTGCCATTTCTTACTCCAGGGGATCTTCCTGACCCAGGGATCAAACCCGTGTTTCTTGCATCTGCTGTATTGGCAGGCAGATTCCTTACCTGGGAAGCCCTGAGGAACCTGGCAAAGAGCAAAGAGAAAGGTTGAAGGCAACTTGGATATGCCCTTGTCCTTCCGATTTTATTTACAAATCAAGTTTTATGTTATCTCATCTTTTGATTAATAACTTATTGATGTTTCTCAACAATAATAAGTAGGAATTCAATAACTCCCATTTGCAAATGTTGGAACCACTAACTCTTGAGCTGGAAGCACCCGGGGCAAGTACAAAGAACTTGGAGCCGGGCTAGCCCCGCACATCCTCTCCTGCGTATTCTCCCATCGTCCCCTTCAACTAGTGAAAGCCAGCATGTGGCAGGCATCCAACAACTGGATGAGGATGGGCATGATGGAAGTGTGCTGCAGTTTCCTTATTATAAAAGGGAAACAAATATCATGGCCTTATAGAGTTTTGGGAGCATATCAAGAGCCTCTATGGATACAGCTGGCTCATGTTAGCTGCTGCCACTAGTGTGTTATACACATTGACCCACCTCCTACACGTCCACGCAGCAAGATTTCCCAGAGAGAAAGAGCCACCCGCTCAGTGGAGTGCCTTAGCATCATGATCGCGATGTCTCACATTTCCTTCTGGAAGGAAAGGAGGAACAGCAGGACGGAGAAGAGAGGAGGAAGGGGACATCATTCATTCTGGATGCCCACCAAGTTACCTCCTGCCTCACTGCATTATTTTCTTCACTCCTCATGACAACTCTAATGATAATGTAATTTTTCTCATACAATTTGTTCATTCCTATTTAATTTTTATTTTATATTGGAATCAAATTATTTATAATTACATGTAAATTATTTATAATTATTTAAATTATATGTAAATTATGTATGTTTTATATTACTATATATAGTTGATTAATAATTCTGTGTCAGTTTCAGGTATATGGCAAAGTGATTTAGTTAGATATGTATCTATCCTTTTTCAGATTCTCTTCCCATTTAGGTTGTTAGAGAATAGTAAGCAGAGTTCCTTGTCTGTACAGAAAGTCCTTGTTGGTTATCCATTTTCAATATAGCAATGTGAACGTGTCCATCCCAAACTCCCAATATATCCCTCCCCCAGTAACCATAGGTTTGTTCTTTAAGTCTGGAGTCTGTTTCTGTTTCATAAATAAGTCCCTTTGCATCACTTTTTTTAGCTTCCTCATATAAATGGTACCATACAATGTTTGTCTTTTTCCACCTGACTTACTTTGCTTAGTATGATAATCTCCTAGTCCACCCATATTGCTGCAAATCACATAATTTCATTCTTTTTAATGACTGAGTAATAGTCCATTGTATATATGTACCACATCTTCTTTATCCGGTCCTCCACTGCTGGACATTCAGGTTGCTTTCATGTGTTGGCTATTGTAGGCAGCACTGCAATGTCTAGTGATTATGTTTTATGTTTTACTTTTCCCACTCACAATGAGGAACCCAAGTGAACCTAAAGCCTAGAAACTTTAAGTTGCCCCAGGTCACAAAACTGTGTGATTTGGACAAAGATGGGAATCCAACAGAGCTCTGAACCAGGACCTATCTTTCCTGCAACCACCAGGGACTTGGGGGCTAGTGAGAATAAATGAGGGGGTTTGAATCACCTTCCAGGAACATTTTAAATCACTTTCTCTATGTCTTCTTCACCCTTTACACTTCAGGTAACACTGATCCCACAGAGCTGACACCTGAAACTTCAGGACCTGCTCTTAGCCATCACTGGTGAGGAAGTACTTCATCAGCAGGTAAGCATTCTTTAACACCACACACAAAAATAAAATCGAAATGAATTAAAGACCTAGATAGAAAATCAGATACTATGAAACTCTTAAAAGAAAACAAATGGAACACTCTTTGACATAAATCACAGCAATATCTTTTTGGATCCACCTCCTAGAGTAATGAAAACAATAACAAAAATAAACAAATGAGATCTGATTAAACTTAAAAGCTTTTGCACAGCAAAGGAAACCATAAAATAAAAAGACAACCCCAAAAATGAGAGAAAATATTTGCAAAGAAAGCAACCGACAGCTTAATCTCTGAGATATGCAAATAGCTCATGCAGCTCAATATCAATTAAACAAACAGCCCAATCAAAAAATAAGCAGAAGATATAAAAAGACTTTTTTTCCAAAGAAGACATACTGATGGCCAATAAGTACACAAAAATATGATAGTTCAGTTCAGTCGCTTAGTCATGTCTGACTCTTTGTGACCTCATGAATTGCAGCACGCCAGGCCTCCCTGTCCATCACCAGCTCCNCAGCAACTCCGGGGACGAACCAGCAGCATCCCAGAGTGCAGGGGGGTGGTGAGCCCCTCGTGGTCTTGTACCCATCATCACCCCGCTCCCTGAGGGCACGTATCCAGGGGAGCCACTCCCCTTCTCTCTGGGCACCTCTGTTCTCTCTCTGGGTACCTCTCTGCTCCTCACTGGGCATCAGCAGGGCTGCTGGACCTGCCGGGCAGGCGGCCATGGAACAGGCCAAGAAGTCATGCCTGAAGGGACCTACCTCCCAGTGGGGGTGACAGGCAATTTACAAGTAAACTAACAGTCACGCAGTATCACTGCAGGTGGGGACATGTGCTAGGTGGAGAAGCAAAGTGAGAGAAGGAGGCAGAGCAGGCAGTAGGAGAGACCGTGCCTCATTTGCAGGGTCAGGAAGCCTCTGTGGCAGGGGTGGGGGGCGACTTCAGAGAACACAGGGTGGGAGCCAGGTGGAGACATCTGGGGGAGAATGAATCCAAGAAAGGGGGCCAGCAAGGATGTGACGGGAGACGCAGGTGGTGAGGCAACCAGGGCAGACCAGACCTCACCCCAGGGCTCTGAGAGCACTGTCAAGGCTGCCATGTTACAGGGGAAGAGACAGAGGGTCCAGGAGGATACGAGGCTTGCCAAGACCCCACAGCCAGTATGTGCTGGCTGAAGCCAGGCTGTCTGACTCTGAGCGGCATTGCTCCCCTTCTCCCTATCATAGAACACACACAGATCCAAGGCCCATATCCAAATCCTGGATCAGCTGTGGGTCAAAATCCAGGAAACTCCAATTTAAGAATGTTCATGCAGTTTGGTATGGCATGATCTTGTACCCATCATCACCCCGCTCCCTGAGATACACCCAGGGGATCCAGGAGAGCACACAATTAAACATATGAACATAGCATGACAAAAATCAGATATAGTAATATTTCTGTACCAAAATATACAAATCTTCACACTCAGTGGAGCTATTAATAGCCACCATTCAGGTGAGGTTTTGCCACCAAATTCAGGTCACATTTTGATGCCAAGCTAGTTACAAAAATAAATAGCAAACAATTTTTGGTTTTCACAGCCTTTAGGACTTCCACTAAAAGCATGAGTCTCACAGAGTTATAGCTTCTGAAAATGAGAGCTCTGTGAAGACAGGTGGTGGTGAAGCTAGCTGGAAACGAGGTCACCCATGTTCCCATCTTGGCAAGGCTCAGCCTGAAGGACCTGTCACCAAGGGGGCTGAGCGCTTGGGGTGTGAACTTCCTCCTTAGCAAAGGAGCCAACAGTCCCTCCAGAGCAGCTGGCGATGCACAGGAGAAAGGTGATGCAGAGTCCACATCAGGGGAGAAGAGGGGACAGGAAGACCCAGCTTTACCAACAAAACACCAAAATGGAAGCTTTCTTTATATTTATTATACAATAATATAGATTATGTGGTCTTCCCTGGTGGTTCAGTGGTAAAGAATCCACCTGCGATGCAGGAGACGTGGGTTAGATCCCTGGGTAGGGAAGATCCCGTAGAGAAGGGAAAGGCTACCCACTCTAGCATTCTTGGCTGGAGAATGGACAGGCAAGAATGAACAGAAGAACCTGGTGGGCTACAGTCCATGGGGACACAAAGAGTCAGACACAACTGAGCAACTAACAAACACACACTTCACACATATTATATTATATATTTTTGGCCTTGCCATGTGGNAATGGACAGGCAAGAATGAACAGAAGAACCTGGTGGGCTACAGTCCATGGGGACACAAAGAGTCAGACACAACTGAGCAACTAACAAACACACACTTCACACATATTATATTATATATTTTTGGCCTTGCCATGTGGTGTGTGAGATCTTAGTTCTCCAACCAGGGACTGAACCCATACCCCTTGCACTGGAAGTATGGAGTCTTAACCACTGGACCACCTACCTAGGAAACCCCTAGAGATTTTCCTTTCAGTCTTCTTATAGTGCCCTTGTTAGACTGGGTTGAGTTTGAAAACCTAACCAGAGGCAGAGAAGTTTGCAGGGGTTAATAAGCCTGTTGCTCTGGCTAAGCCATGAGGAAGTCACCACGANAACCCCTAGAGATTTTGCTTTCAGTCTTCTTATAGTGCCCTTGTTAGACTGGGTTGAGTTTGAAAACCTAGCCAGAGGCAGAGAAGTTTGCAGGGGTTAATAAACCTGTTGCTCTGGCTAAGCCATGAGGAAATCACCACGGGAAAATAACAAAAGAGAAATATAGCAATACAGTACAATCTAAACAAAAGTACATCAGGTTGATTAGTTGGGGTCGTCATGCCCTGCTAAGCTGAGGAAAAACATAGTGTGGACCTTGGAAAGCCAGTTCAGTACAAGTTCAGGACACTGCTTGTGCACACACTAAGATGTTTTCCCAAAGCATATGTGGGTCTATGACCTCCAGCTGGGTGATACTCCTTCTACAAGAAACTAGCAAAGATAGTTCAAAGTAATCAATCAAATGGGAGACAGGACCAGGGATACAGGAGGCTGATTTTATGGTAGCACAACAGATACTTTCTGCTTGCCAAGATACTAAATAAAAGGGATGTGGCTCTGAGGAACAGGGCTCTTGATCCAAGGGGTCTTGAGTCCCCTGGTCCCATCTTTAAAACTTTAATTCTGTCTCTAGTTTCTATTCCCAAACTGTGGGTCAACTATTTTTGATCCCTACCTGCTATGCTGGCTGCAGCAGAAGTTAAAGACGGGAGAGACAGAAAACCATCTTTCTTCAGATTGAAAAAAAAAAAAAATCAATCTGGTGCCTAAGTCTTGGTCCTCCTGCCCCTATTCCTACCAAGAAATGCAAACCAATTCTGAACCCCTCCCTGGGCTCCTCCTCCCCACCTGCCTTAGACGGGCCAGAAACCGGAGTAAGGCTGAAGGCACTGGGCAGAGGAACCAGGCTTAGAGGAGCCATTTCTTCCTTCTGCTCCTCAGCCTGGGGAAGAGGACTTGACCATCATCCCCACCCAAGGTCAGGTGGAAACTCACAGTCCCCATACGGCCTCCACTTCTGTCCTAATCAGCTTTACGATTCACTGAGAATCAAATGGCAACAGAAGTAAGAAGGAAATGACACAGGCTCACGCTTTCCTAGGGAAATTGGGAAAATAGCCATTCATTCATTCAATTATTCAGTAACTGTATTTTGAGCACCTGCTCTATGCCAGGAAGTTTACTGAGCACCCACCATATGCATCAGAGAAGAGAACACCAGAAGCCCTTGTTCTCAGTGGAGAGGGCAGTCAGGCATGGATTCAATATATCATCATGGGCAAAGGTGACGGGTGCCTCAGAGGTGGGGAATAACAGCACAGAATAGGGAGATCAGGGTGCCTAGGCAATAAACAGGGTTTTAAGTTGAGCCCTACCAAGACCGCTCTCTGCTCTGTCCTTAGATGACATCATCACACCTAGGCCAATGTCTGAATTTATGTCATAATTTAGTCTATTCTTCTGAACATTCCCAGAGAGCTAACAATCACACTTGTATATATCAAGGGCATCTTGAACTCTATGTGTCCAAAGTCAAGCTAAAGACAATGTGTGGAAATAAAAACTAAACACACACACATACATACCCGATGTTCACATATATCTTCAGAGACATTAGACAAGATATTGCAGCTCTATATGAAGGAGGAGGTGGAGGAAAAAAAATAATAGCAATCAAGGAATAGGAAAGAACTCTTGGAAATTAAAAGGTGCTGGAAAAAATAAAAAATAATTAGAAGATTGGAAGACAAAGTTGAGGAAAGAAATCTTTCAAAAACTAACACAAAAGTCAATAAGATTTTCAAAAATAATAAGAGAAAGATAAAAAAACAAGAGAATCGGTCCACATGAATTCCAGAGAAAGAGAACTGAGAAAATGAAGAGCAGAAAAAAATTAAACATTTTTTTAAAGTCCCCAAACTGAAGGACATTCAGTTCTAGTGGTGAACTGTAACTGTCTCGTTCTGACTTGAGAGAGCATTTTTAAAATTTTCAGGAATTTCTTAAGCTGCTTGCTAAGCAAAGCCACTATTCACAGATATATAAACTTACAATTAAGTAAATTGTGTTAAAAGCAAATGCAATGAATACTCAACATCTATTACTTCCTAATTATTTTACCACATTTTACTACCTTTTACAACACGTCACTATTTATACCTCTTTCGAGGTTATTAATGCCTACGTATCTGTATCTGTGAAGTCCAACAGCTTTGTGGCCTGAGTTTCGTCTCACTCTTTAACACAGACAAAAATACCCACTAACATGGACATGGGATGTACACTTGTTCATCAGTGACGTGATCACCTCTCCTGAACTGAATAGTAAACAGGTATTGCTTCATTTTTTCTGGTTTTGTCAAATCATGCCTGAGTTGCCACTAAAGGTACAAAGAGTTAAACAACAAGAACAATGAAAGCATTCTGAGAGCCCATCAGCCATGTTGAATTAACAGCAGAGAGTACTGCATATTTTATTATCATTTGTAAATGATGGGCATGACTTTCCAGATGAAAGTCCATTAACAGCTCAATAAATGAATAAAAATCATCCCACCTAAACACGTTATCATGAAACCTCAGCATACTGGGGGGAACAGAAACAAGGCCAGCAAGCAGGTCAGTCACCACACATGAGGGACGAGTCACTGGCAACAGGAGAGCTAAGGGATAAGGCAGCAACGCCTTCAAAACTGTGAGGGGAGNCTCTGTCAACAACAAACATACTCAATCTCCCAAAGTAAAGGTAAGAGTGATGGCAGAGAAACAGCTAATGCGAACATCCCTGGTTTGCAAGGCCAGTCACACAGCACAAAAGATCTACTTCCTATAAAAGTGTAATCCCTTACTTATCTGGTCCAGTAAGACTAATTTCAACACTCCCCATTTTTTCAGGCTTAAACCCACCTAATCTTCCTGAATCACAGTTTGGGGAGGGGTGAGGATGAGTGAGCTGCAGGAACCAAAAGGGAATTCTGCCCTATTCTGTAAGATATTCCAAGAAGGAGATTCCATTGCTACTTGTCACAATCCTTATTACAGTCAGAAACTGGTACTCACCAGACATGAACATAGGTACTTATATCTACATATAAGACTTCCAAGGAAAATAAAAATATATTTAAGATTTTAGGAAGTTAAAATAAGGAATCCAAATACCCTATGTTATAAAGACTCTAAAATCTTATACAAACATGAAAATGATAAGCTTAGCCATAGCCTAGTATTCTGTAAGACAAAAAATATCAAACATGCAAATTTTAAAAAGGGCTTACTAGGATCTCTTTTGTGCCTACAGCCTAACATCTCTTAACAATAACTGCATAAGACTACTAAGATGACCAGCACAGCTGAGCTCAACCAGGGCAATATTAACACATATAGGAAAAATACTATTATATACTACCTTGTTCAGTTCAGGAAGTACATGGTCTTCTGTCATTCTCAACATTGCTGAAAATATAAAGTTTAAAACTATCTTTAAAGGGAAACTACAAACATAATTTTAATTATAGATGCATTTCAAGTCTAAATGTATTTCACTGGACTACATTTTCTAGTTTCAACAGCTTCTTGTCATCAAGGAAAACTTATTTTTCTCCTAAGAACTACAGAGTGAAGAATTTGATTTATATTCTTAGGCTCAAAACGGTTGGTATAGCCATCTTAAACCATTTTTCCTTTTCTCCTTCAATATAACCCATTGCCACTCCAGACAAACAAACCAAACTGCTACCTTTAGCAAAGACTGTGTGTGTAGGAATCCCTAACTTAGTTATGTTTCTTCTCTTAAAATGTGCAGGCAATTCTTTCTTTCCTCCAAAAGCTTTAGAATGCCAAACAGACGTATTTCTTTCCCTTGGGCTTTTCTGCCACATGAAGATGCTTGTACTAAGATTTATGTGTGTATACACACATATATGTGTATATATGTATTTATATACCTTAATATTTGTGGTTGACCCTTTTTGTCCTTTCATGGGGTGTCATCAATACTGTATTTTCTATACATATTACATCCACCTAAGTGAAGAAATATATTGCATGTGTTTTGCATAGTGTTTGAATATGCTTCTTATGTTTGGTCAGGAAAAAGCATATTAGACATGATTCTGCAAATAGGATTATTTTAAGAAACTGTTCTTAATTAAGACTTCTAATTTATCTGAAAAAAAAAAAAAAAACCCAGCCATAATCTAGTTCCATTTATTGATTTATCCATTCAAAAATTACTTACTGAGCGTAATACAGGTACTGGGAACAAAGCGGTATAAATAAATCCCTGCCTTCATGGAGACTGCATTTTACAGAAGAGCAAACCAGGGTTAGAGCGCCAACTAGTGGCAGCATCCAGTTACAGTTAGGTCTCCAGTTCGCCAATCCAGTGTTTGTTTTGTTGTTCAGTACTAAGTTCTGTCCAACTCTTTTGCAACCCCATGGACTGTAGCCCGCCAGGCTCCTCTGTCCAGGGGATTTCCCAGGCAAGCAAACCAGAGTGGGTTTTCATGTCCTTCTCCAGGGGCTCTTACCGACCCAGGGATCAATTCAGTGTGCTTTGTTCTAATGATAAGGACTGAGTGGTAATTCATTTATCTTCTAACGTAGCTTATTACATTTAGGACATGCAATAAGAATATAAACTGCCTAATTACTCCAGTAATTATAAGTAAAACCAAGCTACTATTTCTCTAATAGAAAGTCACTTCTAAGGTTTCATTTAATTTGAACATTGCAATTTATTCTAATTAACTCTGATATTAAACAGGCTGGCCTGATAAACACTCTGGCTCCCCATTCTGGCTAGTGTTGGTATGGTTTTGAGAAAAATCTAAGAACTTTAAATGTCAACATCCACTGACTGCATTCATTTTTTAATTAAAAGCAATTATATTGGGCTAACAAATATGAAAAGTCACTATATTTTTAAAACATGAGAATTAAAGATTTGGAAAAAAATTAATTAAAAAAAGATTTGGGGATTTGTTTAAAAGGATATTAGCACAGTACAGGTAATTTACTTTCTATTTTACTCTTTAGAATTGTAAGAACTATGGAATAAATTCTATTTACAACTAAATATTCCATGTGTTGGAAGGAAATAGATGTTAAATTATATCAAAGACATTAAGAGAGGTCACAAAAACAGCAGTACCAATGGACTACATATTTAAAATCGTGTCAGTAACTATTTGTTGATTGCATACAAACGCAAAGAAATGCGGAGACACAGAGGACTAGTGGTCTGCAGTCTATTCAGCTAGGGCATCACTGTCCAGTGGAAGTGATAATGGCAACGTTCTAGTTCTGTGCTGTCCAACGTGGTAGCCACTAACAACAAGCAGCTCCTGAGCACTTCAAACGTGGCTAGCATGACTAAGGAACTGCGTGCATATGTAATTCTACATAATTTCAACTAATTTAAACAGCCAAAATTGACTAGTGGCTACCATAATGAATGGCACAGATCTAGAGAGAGAAGATCACGGTATAAAACAGGAATTCAACTATTCACGGCAGAGGCTGTCTTATTTTCTCTCCCCGCCTTTCCACTCCAAATCTAACACCTAACAGTGCCTAATACAAAGCAGAGATTTTAAAATGTTATTTGAACCTAAGGAGACACTACAGAGTAAAAAAAGGTCAATTATCAGTAAGTGATAGAGATAATGTTAGAAGTTGTATCTTTTGGGGGCGGGGATGGGAGGGTATAAAGAAGAAATACAATTGGCCATGTGTTGAAAACTGCTGAAACTGAGTGAAGTGTATAAGTGGGGTCACTTAAACTATTCTCTCTACAGTGACAAGTAGTTAAAATTTTACTAGTGTAATTGAATATTCCAAATTGATATTCCCACATTTTTTCTTCAAAACTGTTAAAAATACAAGAATGCTTCATTCAATTAACTTACCCACATACAACCACCGAAAAAACGCTTTGAAGTTTTTCATACTGCTATCTATAACTCTAAAAGATAAAAATAAATCAGAAATGAAATTATTACAGGAGGTTCATATATCATTGTTCAATTACTATGGAATATAATAATCCTTACTGTTCTAGTATAGCCTATCTGGATGACATTTAAAGCTTTAGAACAGATTTAACAAATCAAACACATAGCTAAAAATAAAATCTCAAAAGAGCAAATCCTGATTCTTTTCAAAAATAAAGCAAATAACTCAGATTCTAACTGGTTATAACAGCCTTGCCACAAACTGTAATAGTCTCTCCAAGCATTCAATAAAGTATGAAATCCTTCTCTAACTTTGGAACCAAAAGAAATTAAAAAAAAAAAAAAAAAACAACCAGTTTTCAGCACTATTCTCAGTTTTTTAAAAAAATCACTGATCAGTAAGAAGAAAAAATATCAACCATAACAGAAAATCATCATTGTAAGTTTATACTATGTCACTGCCATTATCTCTGATATCAATAAGACATTACTTATGGAAGTTGCTATTTTTATCTTTACAGTAACAGATCTCAAAAATCGAACTTCCTTGGGCTTTACACAAATGTACCCTGAAGATTAAGTGTTATAAGTGGAAGTCATCTACACTTTGATGAAAGTGTTTCTGAATATAGAAATGGGTATCATTTTTTTTTAAGTTCTTCAAGCTCACATCTGTAAGATAATTATTCTAAGCAAATAATATGTGCACTTTTTACCCCTAAATCTCAAAGTCCCTTCTAAGCATTAAGTCACATAATACTACTGGAGAAGTAGGTCAGTATCATTAACCTTTCTGTACACAGTACAACACCTGACATAAAAAACTGTGACATCTCCTGCGTTACCCAGCACCAAGATCAAAACTCTCCTGCAGCAAAAAATGGGGGAAAAAAAAGATTCCTGTCTTTCTCAGTTCACCCCAACCTCAGGCAATCACTGATCTGTTATAGGCTAATGTTAAAATTCTCACTGTCTCAGTTTCTCCATTATAATCTAAAATAATGCTATATTTCACTTATCTCCAAGGAGCAAGAAGTTAAATCAACAACCTTTCATTCATATTAAAACATGATCAGAGAAAACTTAGTATCTTATGTTTACTCTCTGCAAATATGCAGAACCAAAAAATTATTCAACATTCAGGAAAAGGAATGTCACTTCCCTCCTTGCTATTTGAGCACACATATCTATATTCTAAACTCCATTAAAATGACAGTGGGGAGGGGTGTATGTGTTATAAACTCGCATACAAAAAGATGATAGAAAAAAAAGTTTTTTTAAGTTTCAGAAATGTCAAAAGCAGACAGAAGACTGGTGACTGGGGAAGGGCACCAGCAGTGGCCACATGTGAGGCCCTTCAGAGAGGGAGCAGCACGGAGTCATCCACCCAGCAGAACCCTGGGGACACTCGGTCCTTAGGAACATCAAGTTCAACAGAAGACATCAGGGTGACGGCTGGGGCTGGGCAAAGGAGGACAAACTGGAAGAGAGGGGCACAGCACAGGCCCACATGTGCTGGCACTCGTGCTGGCTTTGGTCCACCCTGCACCCAGCAATTCCAAGCAACTGTAAACTGCCTCAGGAATAAATATGAGTAAACAATCGGGCATCAGGTTTTTGCAGAAAGCTTGCAACAAGAGACCAAAACAAACAGCAAAGTGACATATAAACAGGAGATAATTCAGGAAGCAGCAAAGACTTTTGAAAAATCTAATTAATGTCCTCAGAGAGCCATGAAATGTCATATCTACAGAGCAAGAGTGCCGCTTTGAAAAATGAGTAAACAAATAAGAAAACACTTAGTAATTAAAAGACAGGACTGCCATAATAAAACATGCAAGAGCATGGCTCGGGTCAATGACCTCATTCTCCATTCCGCCTGGGTTCTTATTCCAAAGTTCACACCCTAGACCCTCTTTACCAACCTGAGCCTTCTAAATCTCAATTTCAAGCATCCTACTCAACCACAACCACCAGCTTTCTTTCCAGTGACTTCTTGCCAGCATCCCAACAGTCATACCACCAAGACTTACCCTACTAGTTCTCCGGTCTTTGACTGTCTCTTACCCACTTATTTCTACTTTCAAAATATATTCAGGTTCTGCCCATTTCAGATTCTGACCACCATTTCTCTCTTGGTTTCTGTCTTTGCCCTCATATAATCTATTCTGAACACTAAGTAAATAACAAGAGGGATCAAAAAGATCCTAAGTCATATCCTGTTCCCCCATTGCCTGTAATTCCCTAAGAGCTTATTATTCTTTATTATGTCCAGCGTAAAAGCCAAAGTCCTTACAACAGCCTACAGGCTCTACACAACTTGACCCATCCTCCATGACCTCTTTCAACTCATCCTATCGCTCACACTGTTGTTAGGTTCACTAACTTAGTGGCTCCTGGAGGTTCCCCTCAAGTATGCCAGGCATGCTCCAAACTCAAGGCCTTCATACCTGCTGCACCTTTGCCCCCAAATATCAGCAAGGCTCACTCCTTCCACCCTCAAGGCCCTCCCTAAACAAAAAACTGCACCTCTACTCCCAGCACACCCTAGATCCTCCTTCCCTACATGGTTTTTCCCACCACTACAAACTTCTATCTGACCTGCTATAGATTTTAATTATTCATTTCTTTATTATCTGTCTCATCACATCAGAATACAGTACTTATGAAGGTAAGATTTGTATCAGTTTTGTTTACTACTATACTCTCAGCATCTAGAATAATGTTTAAAATATAGTTAAAAACACACAATAAATGTATATGATGAATGATAGTGCCGGATAATCAAGTCAAGAAAATTTCACAAGAAACAGTAAAGCAAAGCTATTTAAAATATGTGAGTAAAAATAAAAGACATAGAGGGTCAATCCACAAAGTCCAATATAACCAACTAGATTTCTAGAACAAAAATCTAGCTTTAAAAAGTGGGGGAGAAGAGGAAATTATCAAAATAATACAACAGAGTTCAGGTTAAAAATAGCATTTTCTTATTATCAGTACAATAAATGGAAAGACCCACATTTAAAATACTACTGTGAAATTTCAACATATCAAGGATAAAGAATAAAGTTTTCAAGATAAGAAAAAATACCCAGCATACAAAGGAATGAGAATCAGAAGCACCAGACCTGCCATCAGCAACAAACGGGCCAGAACACAACAGAGCAATGCTTTCAAAGCTCTCAGAGAAAATACATCTCCCTTCATAATCCATACCCAGTCAAAACCATCAATTAAGTGTGGAAGAGGAGAAAAGACACAAAAGGACACAGAAAGCTTACCCTTACACATCTGTTTTCTAAGTTATTGGAGGACATTTTCCACAAAGTGATTAAATGAACCAAGAAACAGAGGAGATCCTGAAAGTAAGGATCTAACCCATGAAAGCAATGAGGAAAACGCCTGGGTGGTAGCTGGCACAAGAGCTGGAACCAATGGACAGATTGGTGCAGGGTGGCGGTGCTGGGGGTGTTGTGAGGTGGGAGGCTAACAGAGGAGGCACCAGACAGAGGGGAATTCCAGGGGTGTGATGCTACCCCTGAGACAGGGAGAAAACCTAAAAAGTGGTAAAGAGAGACCGTGCAAGGAAAAAAGAAAGCAAATAGAGTCTAGGAAAAACAAACAGAAACAAAGGAACAATTTCGAAAACCTGATAAATACAAGAAATGCAGTACAGTCATACAATTTAGAAATATGGAAGTAACCTATAGAACTAAAACCAGAAACAGCTACAAGAGTTTAAAGGATTCCCTCTGAAGAGAGGACCTGAGGTGAGGATGGGTGAGATAGGAAAATACCATGCTAATTTTTACAATCACTGTGCTATTGGTTTGTTTTAATCCTATAAACATACAATTTTCATAAGAACTTAAAATCTCATTTTAAGAAAATCACAATTTGCTAGGTTCTCAATTACAAAAAGTGAAATATTCTCAAGTCAATGATTTCAATATTCAAGTATCCCCAATACTTACTGAAGAAGTTCATTTGCCTTGAGTATGAAAGAACCTACTGCAGTAATAGCATCTGAAAAGAAGTAAATAAATAAATATCATTTGTTCATTAAGTAAAGTGAGTTTAAAGCACTCTATTGAGAAATAAAATTACCACCTTCAATTCCTGCAGCACCTAGTCCAAGAGGTTCATATTTTTGCTTCCATGAAGCCATTCCTTTCAGTTCACTCAAATGGTATAATAAAGACTCTGAGCCACTATCAAAAACAGAGCAGAAATAAATTAGTGTCATCACCGTCATCAGGGTGGCAGGCACCTATTATCTTGCTTGAATATTTCTAAGTTTTCAAAAATAAAAACTGAAAGTAACTTTAATTTTCTATGAGAGACTATTAGCTCTCAAAATTATTTCAAAAAACTGTAGCAGAATCATTTGGTTGTCATGACTATTGAGATGAATTGGCCACATGATTAAACTTTATAAGATCAAATTATGTTCCACAGTTGGTCCTGGCACTGTTAAGATAGTCATATGGTCATCTTGTTCACCTAACAGCTATGTATTTAAAACTGAGCAAATATTTATTAAGCTCCAACTTCAGGTCAGGCACTATGGGGACTTCAGGGTAAACAAAACGAAAGGGTTCTTTTAACACTGATAGTCTAATGGGGGAGATAGTCATAACCACATAATCAGACAGTTTCATAATTTCATAATCAGACCATTTCAACTACATAAATGCCTTAGAGGAAAACACACCAGGTACAGGTGAAAGAGAAGAACGTGAACTAGTCTGGGAATTAGAGAAGGAGTCTCTGAACATTTGAGCTCAGAGCTGGAAAACGCAAGTGAAGAACAGAGTGGACGTGTTCCAAAAAGCAGAAGAGCCCCAGGTAGAAGACAAAAATGTCAAGTTTGAGAGGGCCACCAAAGACATGGGCCCTAAGAAATAGGAAGGCACTGGAAGTTTTTAATAAGAGTAACATGATCAGATCCACTGTGGAGAACACATCTGAGGGACACAGTGTGGACTGGAGACCAGGCCAGACAGCCCTACAGTGCTCAAAGAGGAAGGTAAGGGCCAGGGGTCTCAGCATAAAGAAATCTATCAAAATCTAAGTCAAACACTAAACATCAACCTGCAAGCTGCCTCACTGAGGGAGCGGTGTTTAGAAATGGCATGAGACTTGAGGATATAGAACAGTCTTGGCTCTGACACGTAATAACTTTGGGGCAGCCATATGCCCTTTCTGAAACTTCAGTTTCTTATGTAAAACGTGGATAATCACAACCAACACCTTGCCAAGGACTTACATGCAAAAACATGTAACATGCTTTTACATAACATACAAAATGATATACAAACATGCTTAATTTCACCGCTCAAAAAAGGGTATATGCCCTATTCAAGACATAACTCATGGCTGTCTGGGTGAGAAAAAAGCCCAGATAGGGCCTAGGGTGGTGAAAAGATGTTGGAAAGTTATTTCACAGAGCAGAGTCACTATTATCGATTCTTTAAATCTTGAGCACTTTAAGATTCCCCTCAAATGCTAAGGCAAAAATGTCAGCTAGAAGACGCTCAAACAGAGAATGCCAGATGATGAAAAGAAGGCTGAAGAAAGAAAACCAATGCTAAGTATGTGCAGATGCAACACCAAAAGATTCTACGTCATCTTCATACCTCTGTAAGTGACTTATAACTAATTTTTGTATACTGGAATATGATGACTCTATAGACTGGCCAAGCTTCTTTAAGCCCTGATTAAGAGAAAAAAATATAACATTTAGCAAACAAGTAAGATACTATATGCCATTCTAAATAAAATTAAGACTATGTTCATAGCTATTAAAGTACAAAGATAACCACACCTTTACTGTTAACTGGTTCATTAAGAGGGTCTGAAGTTCAGCACTAGAATGAAAAAGAAAGTATTTTTAGTCTTCTCTATTTAAAATCTGAATGCATCATTTAAAACATTTAATTTCAAAGTATAAATTTAAACAAAGATTTTAAACATAAATATTTTAAAAAGAAATAGCCCAACAAAAAGTAAGACTTTGTTGTACTCAGAGAAAGAGACAAAAACAGGGAACGTTAAAGTCCACTAACAGACTGAAATAGACATGAGACTGTGCTATACACTAAAATGGTATTTCATGTCAGTAAGGAGAAGATGTGCTACTCGATAGGTTACACTGGGCAATTATCAGACACTTAGAAACAAATAAGTTGTGTCTTTCACAGCATNGTTCCACAGTTGGTCCTGGCACTGTTAAGATAGTCATATGGTCATCTTGTTCACCTAACAGCTATGTATTTAAAACTGAGCAAATATTTATTAAGCTCCAACTTCAGGTCAGGCACTATGGGGACTTCAGGGTAAACAAAACGAAAGGGTTCTTTTAACACTGATAGTCTAATGGGGGAGATAGTCATAACCACATAATCAGACAGTTTCATAATTTCATAATCAGACCATTTCAACTACATAAATGCCTTAGAGGAAAACACACCAGGTACAGGTGAAAGAGAAGAACGTGAACTAGTCTGGGAATTAGAGAAGGAGTCTCTGAACATTTGAGCTCAGAGCTGGAAAACGCAAGTGAAGAACAGAGTGGACGTGTTCCAAAAAGCAGAAGAGCCCCAGGTAGAAGACAAAAATGTCAAGTTTGAGAGGGCCACCAAAGACATGGGCCCTAAGAAATAGGAAGGCACTGGAAGTTTTTAATAAGAGTAACATGATCAGATCCACTGTGGAGAACACATCTGAGGGACACAGTGTGGACTGGAGACCAGGCCAGACAGCCCTACAGTGCTCAAAGAGGAAGGTAAGGGCCAGGGGTCTCAGCATAAAGAAATCTATCAAAATCTAAGTCAAACACTAAACATCAACCTGCAAGCTGCCTCACTGAGGGAGCGGTGTTTAGAAATGGCATGAGACTTGAGGATATAGAACAGTCTTGGCTCTGACACGTAATAACTTTGGGGCAGCCATATGCCCTTTCTGAAACTTCAGTTTCTTATGTAAAACGTGGATAATCACAACCAACACCTTGCCAAGGACTTACATGCAAAAACATGTAACATGCTTTTACATAACATACAAAATGATATACAAACATGCTTAATTTCACCGCTCAAAAAAGGGTATATGCCCTATTCAAGACATAACTCATGGCTGTCTGGGTGAGAAAAAAGCCCAGATAGGGCCTAGGGTGGTGAAAAGATGTTGGAAAGTTATTTCACAGAGCAGAGTCACTATTATCGATTCTTTAAATCTTGAGCACTTTAAGATTCCCCTCAAATGCTAAGGCAAAAATGTCAGCTAGAAGACGCTCAAACAGAGAATGCCAGATGATGAAAAGAAGGCTGAAGAAAGAAAACCAATGCTAAGTATGTGCAGATGCAACACCAAAAGATTCTACGTCATCTTCATACCTCTGTAAGTGACTTATAACTAATTTTTGTATACTGGAATATGATGACTCTATAGACTGGCCAAGCTTCTTTAAGCCCTGATTAAGAGAAAAAAATATAACATTTAGCAAACAAGTAAGATACTATATGCCATTCTAAATAAAATTAAGACTATGTTCATAGCTATTAAAGTACAAAGATAACCACACCTTTACTGTTAACTGGTTCATTAAGAGGGTCTGAAGTTCAGCACTAGAATGAAAAAGAAAGTATTTTTAGTCTTCTCTATTTAAAATCTGAATGCATCATTTAAAACATTTAATTTCAAAGTATAAATTTAAACAAAGATTTTAAACATAAATATTTTAAAAAGAAATAGCCCAACAAAAAGTAAGACTTTGTTGTACTCAGAGAAAGAGACAAAAACAGGGAACGTTAAAGTCCACTAACAGACTGAAATAGACATGAGACTGTGCTATACACTAAAATGGTATTTCATGTCAGTAAGGAGAAGATGTGCTACTCGATAGGTTACACTGGGCAATTATCAGACACTTAGAAACAAATAAGTTGTGTCTTTCACAGCATACAACCAAATAAATCATATCTGGAACATGTCAATGGAATAAAATCATAGACCACCAAAAAAAAATCTCTAGATGAAAATAAAGATCTTTGGCTGCTTAATATGGGAAAGATCTTCTTAAGAATAATGCTGAGGTAAATACAATAAAGGAAAAGAATGATTTAGCTACACAAAAATTTTTAATTTTTTATACATTTAAACAGTACAGATATATGTATACATGGTACGTACACATAAAATGATTACATTTACATAGAAAATAAATACGTGAATAAAAAAGCCAAGAAAGACATATACTATTTTTTGTTTTTTGTGCATCAGAATTGTCTATTTTTTTGTTACAATGAATATGAGTTGCTTTTGAAATAAATTACTTTAAAAAGAGAAGGTAAAGCAAGAGTATCTAATCTAAGTTTATTACCTTGCTTTCCCCCACAACAACAAGTCCATGAATTCATCTTGCACTGATGTGGTTGTATTCTTTTCCTAGAGAAAGATGGATAAGCTCATGATAAGTGTTTTTTAAATAAGCATTATTTATTCAAAATTATAGGAACATGATTCCCTTTCTTACCTTTAACCTTCTCTCAAATCCATATTTAAACTGATTATCTGAATAGCAGTTATGAGGAAACAGCCAGTCAGCTCTTCCAACACCTGTCCTTAATCGCCACATCCTATTAGCTCCACTTCACAATCCTGTCCCCACCTAAGTTTTTCCAATGGGAAGGACTGGCATTATCTCTCTCTGAGACAAGTGTTTGAGGTTAGATCAAGCCATCTTAAAGAAATCAAGATCTGAGCCTTGAACAAATCAGACCAATTTTTCTCATGTCCCTCATGAACTGAGTAAGGACATCATACACTCTTTAACACCTTCCATGGGAAACTCCAGTTACATCACCTGGACAAACTTGGTAAGACGTGAATCCATCTGCATCAGTATTTCTTCCCAGGCTTCACACATACATGTCAGTGACAAATTTATATACTATTAGCAAAAAGAAAAAATATTAAAGTAGCAAAAAATACTTAAGTCTATATGTTAGCTAAATAATACATGCTTCTTACTGCCAATTGTCTCAAAGAAACCCAGGATTTACTGTAAACCACTTTTAACTCAGTTAAGCCTGAGAGAGAAGAGACCATGGCTAACACTTGATAATCATTTAACAATCAAACATTCTCAAATTAAGTTTTTATCTGGTAAAATAGATATTTTTCAACTTTTTACATATACGATGTGTTTTATGTACATTAACTGTTAAAATGCTGATTGGTCAACTATTTGATCTTTAAACAGTATCCTTTTTAAAAGATACTGATCTCCAGAAATCTTTGACATGAAGTACATTAGTGACTGTGGCAAGCTGAAGAAAGAAGGTCACAGTTCTTTGTAGCTCCTCTATTGGGATGGATAGCCAGTTTCTCTAGTTTGTCAATCTGGGCTGGCCGTGTGTCTAACTGTGACAAAGTAGCACAAGCGTCACTGAGTCCAAGGCTCCAGAAGGCTCTGCAAGCTTCCACTTACACTCCCGACATTCCCGCTGTCGACACCACTCACCCAACAAGCCTGATATAGTCTGTTGGGAGTTCAGTTAAAGCCATCATGGCTAAGAGACACTTGGACCAGCCAGCTGACCACTGCTGTATGACCAAGACTGGCCTGAATAGCTGAACCTAGCCCAGAACAGAACCTTCAGCTGGGCCTGGCCCAAACAGTCAGCTAAGTAAAACACCAATCACCTGCTAACTGGGGGTACGTTTATTATATCCAAAAGCTGTTAGAATGATTATTCTCCATAATACTTGATTTGCAAAGAAACTTTTAAAATTACAAAATATCTTATTTATGAGAACGTTTAAAATGTATGGCAAAGCCAATAGAGTATTGTAAAGTAAAATAAAGTTTAAAAAAAAAAGGAAAAAAAAAAGATTTAAACTACTGTTTTCTTTTCTTTTGGAGATATAAAGATGGGTTGGAATAGATTTTCAATTAAATTTCTTTTTCTTGTTTCCGTGGACATTATAAGCTTATCTATCAGACTAGACACCTCTGCCATGTATAGTTGGCTTTAAAAAGTAAGACTTTCAAGTTTTTTATTTACACAACATTAGAAACTTACAATAAACAGTCACATAAAACAAGCTATAAATAAATACCTGTAAAAGAGCTGAAATGTGAGTAAACTTTCTGGCCATTCGAGTTACTTCAGGTAAGAAAGAGTACAATAGATTGGTTTCAAGCTGTCAAATCAAAATACTAGAGTCACAAACAGATATATTTACTACTTTTAAAGAAGAGTCAAGGTATAACTATGTATCAGAAAGACTACCTCAGAATTTTGCTCCTTTTCAGTATAACAAATTAGAAAATCAGAATATAATTTTAGGATTCTCTCATCTGTAGCATCTAACTATGTACAGTTGACCCCCTCTAAGTTAGTAGTCCTCTCTACTTAGTTAGAATAAATGTAATAATCTAATTTATACCACAATTATGAGAGACTTTTAAAATGATCACAAATATCTAAAAAATTGTTAAGGCATTACAGCTACTAATAAATACAAGTTAACTATCTATTACAGAGGTACATGAATTATCACAATAAAGTTATTAAAAACATCTGCTACAAATTTCACATAAAGAGTGAATTATTTTACTATAGCACCAAACACAATTCGGGAAATCGTATTTTCACAGAACCTTAAGATGAAGAGCAACCATGAACAGCTGTTCTAGCAAACAGCAGAAGTCAGAAGCTCTCTGCTGTTGTGAACACAATGAAACTATAAGGCCTCATTTGAGTCACATCTTGCATCTTTTCGCCCTACTTTTGTTTGAGAGTTCACATATACTTAAGATTAAGTGACTGGGTTATTTGAGATGAAATTTTCGGGGAGATTTTCTTGAAGGCGAAGCTACAACCTAAATACTCTGTAAGAGCCCAGGTTCCACAGTCTATGATACAAACAGCACACAACGAAAAGGTTTTCCCCGGCATTAAGTAGGCATCTCACACAGGAGGCAATGTGTTAGTTAAGAGCCCCGGCTCTGGAGCCAGACTGCCCAGCATCACGTTCAAGTCCTTACCAAGCAAGAGACAGTTCCTCTGCGTGCCATTTACTCAACTACAAAATGGGGATGGTAATAGTACCTATCCATTAGGTTACTGTGAGGATTCACATAAAATGTACCGAATTACTCAGTACTGGGCACATATTAAATAATTAATAAATACTAGCTTTTATTATTATTAGGGTCAAAATCCCAAGAAAACACTTGTTATAAACATGAACTGGTATAGCAACAAGTTAATATTGGTCATTAACAGACCATCGAAACACTGTTTTGATGAAAATTATGCTAACCAATTGGAGTAATAAGGTATTCACCAGGAACACTCTAAGATTTAGAAGCTCCAAGTCAATTTTTTGCTTTGTTTTAATGACCATTAGAATCCAGTGATATGGATAATAGAAATCAAACCTGTAAAAATATATATCTTTACTCTCTGCTGGTTCAAATACTCACCTGAAAATATGAAACTTCTGAAGCACCACTGGCAGAAACTTCTGTGACCACTGACAATGACTTCAAATCACTTGACAGACACAACGCAAGACAAGTACCGACAATCTGTAAAACAGTCAAATCCCCATTACGTTTAGTGTTATTGCTACACTGCATCTGCTTACAACACAGGAAGCAAAAATTCAGGGCTCTAAAAGGCAGTAACTCCTGCCACGTATGTGGCAGATACAGGCACAATCCTCTTAGTTGCAAGGACACAGACACAGACCCTAACAATGCACCGAGTGCTGGAGAACTAACACAGCCCACAGAGCCTGCGACAGTGTCTATCCTTCTAGGGAGCTGCAAGAATAAGAAAGGGTACGGAGAAGACCAAGACTGAGCCTAAGACTGCATCTAATGGCTTTCATCACATCCCAGTCACAAATGGTAGCTCTTAAACGCAAGGCTAGAAAAACATTAAATCATAATCAAGTGTACCATACTAATCTTTTAGTTAAGAAAAGATTTTTTGACCAATTCCACTAAGAACCTCTGATCTTCACAGACATCATATCACTATTTTATCTTAGTAAGAAAATTATCCTCTTAACATTTAAGGACAAGTAAATCCAAGAAATGAAACTGAGAAAAAAAGTAATGTTTTATTCTTTTCCATAAATCAGTCAGTTGTTACATTCTAAGGCAAAAATAGAGAATCTTAAAGAAAAACTTACCCCAGTGACTCGAGCAATTTTGAACATTCCATAAGCGTAAAGCTCAATAAAACCAGAGCTTCCTCCAAGGACAAGAATATTAAGCCTGATTAAAAATAATGCAACAAGCTGAGGACAACAGAGAGGACAGAGTTCTTACACCAAGATACAAGTTGTTGCTGCCCTCGTATAATCTGCACACTCAAGCTCCCTAACAGGGAAACCAAACCTCTAAACAAGTTCACCAAGTTTCAATTACATCAGGCTTATTCCTTTTTTTCCCGCCAAAGAAATACATAAATTTCATTCGGTCTAAAAAGTTTCAGTTTACAGTAAAATAAGAATATATTAACAATTGTATTTACATACCCTCAATAACAAAATCATCTCTTTTCCAGTTAATATAAAGTGCCATCAGTTTTATCATGGCCCTGATGCTAAACGTATTGAGTGGGCTTAAAGAACCTGAAGATTTCAATTTAAATTTCAGAAACTCAAGCACTTCTATCCTCCTTTACTTTTTAAAAATGAAAGAATACCATATTAAACTTGACACAAATATCATACAATAAAAATAAGTGAATAATAGACATTGTCTGTTTATTGTTCAGAGGTGTTTGTCAGCAATGAAATAAAATGACAAAGAAAATATCTTTGGAACCCTGGTCTAAAAACTGCCTCAAATATCAAATTTAAGAAAGTAAAGCTTGTTATTTAAGATGTCTGCAAGATTTACCTGACATCTCCCAAAAGCTTAATAATTTCATCAGAATTTTCTTCACTAAAATATAAAAATAAATTGGGTTATCTTTCAACTATATGCTTCAAATAATAAAAGATTTACTTTACTTGAGGAAAAAAAAAAAAGGTAGGTATACCTTACCTAAATATTTTTGAGGTGTTGCTATAACTAGGAAAAAAAAAAACAAAAAACAGAGTAGGGTAAAAGACTCTCAATAGAAATGCATTTTTTTAAAACACATGAGAAAATTGTCAATGTTAAAAGTAAAAGAATGAAACCTGTAAGATTAATTCGAATGAGATTAAACTCTGGTACTTACTTTTTTGGCAATGTAGGAAGTTTAGGTAAGAGAAGATTTGATTCATCCTCAGAATTATAAAAGGATGTTAGAACACTACAAAGGGGAAAATAAGACAAAACAAAAATAAGTATTATAAAAACAAAGATTCTACTTTTCTTTCCATTAAAAAACATTAATTTTTTAAAGGCCCAATTTTACATATGACACATTACCAAATAAACATAGTGACTTTTACAGTGGTAAACTGTGCATGGCATTTAACAATCACAAACAAGAAACAGAAAAGTTGGAAATTCTTCATTTATCTTGAACTTTATTTCTGAAAGAAAAAAAAAAATCAGCCTACCCACTTTATGTTAAGAGGAACAAATATTTATAAACAATTTTCTCAGCATATGAAATGCATCCATATGTATTTAGTATCATCAGTACCAGATATGGACTGAGAATTTATGATTCCTTAACTCTCCTCTAAAAACCAACACTGAATATAGGAGTACCAAGAGTAATTTTAAAGAACACTGCAGTTATTATAATGTAATGATGGGTTCTATGACTTATACACATTTGGAGACATAACAATCCAGTGGGTGTATATAAGATGACACCAAGTATTTTGAAACAGTTTTATTTATCCTCCCATTATTTTCAATCCTACCTCCAAATACAGACGGAAATGAATAAGGTGAAAAGTGGTGCCCTGAAAGACCCTGGAATCTCCTATAACATTTCTGAACTCTTAACAGAAAGTGTGTTAGGAATACACTTAGCAGGTAACTGGACTGGGACAGAAATTACGTGGTATACTCTGCTCCTCTATAAATTCACATGACCACTTGCAACCTTTATTATTTGATGACGGATTGATCCTTGTTTTATCTGCAGTGAATTTTAAACCCCAGGCTAGACCTTATTATCTAATATTTTTACAAGCCCCTCCTGAGGAAATTTGTGAATTAATAATCAGGATTCCTAAATTCATTTGCTATTAACTTAAAACTTAATTAGAACGGAAAAGCTAACAGGAAGAAAATGATTTTATTTCCTAAAAAAAAAAAAAAACTTTTATGTTCAGTATTCACTAAGCCTACTGACCCTTTAGGCTATCTTTACTGCAAACGTGGCAGAGTATTTGATTTCACAGACTAAGGCAAAACTATTTTCACAAAATAAGGAAACTATAGGGACCACAAAAATAAAAAGAACTCATTCAGTATCAAAACAAAATGCTCAATTCAGCACTTTTCATATTCAAAGAATATTTACTCAGACACAGAAACACAAAGTTCCGGAATGAAATATATGGTGAAAAGAAAAACAGAACCTTAATTTGCTAATCAGCAATCTTAACTAATATTACTTGAAACTATAAGTCATTGATATAAACTTTTAAAAATAAACAAAAAGAAAAATCTTGGCCATTCAGGCATTACTGCTCCAATAATAAAACTGATTTTTTTCCAGAAGAGAAAGAAATCTAGCAAATATTTTTTAAAATTTCATCTTGATAAGCTTAAGACAAAAGGTTAAAAGCAAATACACATACTCAATACTCAGATGCACCTAAGTTTCCACTTTTACAAAATGAAAATTTCATGAACATCCTACTGGGACCACTGGGGTTTTTCTTTATCACTCTACCTGCTCTCAACTGTCACTTCCATCCAGTGCATACAAGAAACTGGGGCCTCCACAGCAAAAGAGTGCAAGCTTTCAGGTTTTTCTACATCACACAACACAATTTTCTTGGTATCAGCAAGAGCAAAGGCCAAAACTAAAACAAGAAGAAATAATCAGAATAATTCAGTGTAATATTAAGAGAAAAACGGGTATTTCATTTCTTGCCCAATTTTACTATTTTAAATATATCATAATTATAGAAATGCTTTAACCCTTAAATCCTTCCTTTAAATAAGTAAAAAACTGAAAGGTATCTTTGCATAGTTATACTGTTATCGACATTTATTTTCAAATGCTCAAACTTTTGTGAGCAATCTACTACTGTCTTGTGTACTATTCTTAACATCTTACATATCAGAGCCTCTAGACTGGAACCTTGATGCCAAGCAGAAAACACAGACAGACATCAACATATAAACAATAATATCGTATCACCAAGACATACTCGTCCCCACCTGAAAGTTAAAAAGTGATTCCATCTGCTTGGTTCTTGGGAAGAATTTTTATTCCTCTTTTTAATTTCTAACCCTTATTGAACAGGGATATCAAATACTGATGGGTCTGAATGATCTAGTATTGTTTCTCTACAGAAGTCCTTAATGTCTTCCTAACATATAAAACTGAAGACCGTCTAGACAGAAGGCAGTGTATTTCACCGTATACCAATACATACAACTCTGTGAGATGAGAGGCAATCCAAGTCTCTTCTTTAAAACAATTTCACACACACTGACTTTCATGATTTTTGAGATCCTGATGTTTTTGGATGAAGAGAGCAAGATCTCAAAATACTACTTACAAAAGTTCTCTAATTTTACACATACTTTTTTTTTCCAGTAGAAGAAACAAGAACTGAGCAAAATGAATATAGACCAAAATAGCTGTTATCTGTAGAGTGACAGGCTTTCAGGACATTTTTACATACTTATATTTATCTAGGGAAAAAAGGAGGCAACAAGGAGGAATACATATCATTTTACAAAAACAATTTGTTTTTTTTTAGGCACCAATGATACAGATGACTTGCAGCATTTTCCTGTGCTGACTGGACATGGACAGCAGCTCAAATGACTGTCAGTGTAACAACACATGGAAGAGGAGAGTTCAGTCCTCACAGCAGTNCTTTCAGGACATTTTTACATACTTATATTTATCTAGGGAAAAAAGGAGGCAACAAGGAGGAATACATATCACTTTACAAAAACAATTTGTTTTTTTTAGGCACCAATGATACAGATGACTTGCAGCATTTTCCTGTGCTGACTGGACATGTACAGCAGCTCAAATGACTGTCAGTGTAACAACACATGGAAGAGGAGAGTTCAGTCCTCACAGCAGTAGCATGGTAAGCTACAACACACAGCGTACCAACAGGAGTAAGATCACATGGAAATTGAAGGAAGGGGGTCAGAGCTGACAGTCCTTCAGGTGAGGTGAACAATTGTGCAGAGAGAATATTTACGAACCACACATTTAATGCTAAAACACATTTTGGGGAGAAAAGGGCCATGATGGCTCTGAACTGACTACTGAGTGGCAAATGAAGCTCTGGGCAAACAGTGCAGAACAAGACAGCAAAAGAACAAAACCCAAGTGCCCTGTATATTCTCATAAAACTTCCTGTTAGACTTATCTTTGCCAAGAAGTCAGATTTCATTTTAGAGATACCTCTGCCATGAAACAAGATGGCAGAATTAATCTGAGTTCCATGAAAACACTATAAAGCAACTGAAAAAACAAAATTCCCAAATCAGTATTTAGAATTCTAGTACATTGTAAGAAAAATAAATTCTTTCGGTAAGTAAATTCTCTTTACAGAATACTCTTTCTGAAAAACAAAAACATATTTTTTACAATACTGTCATTACGTTTGCCATCTGGTCTCCAAGCCAGACAGGTCACTTCCTTTCCTGTATTTTCATTTGGTGGAAAACTCCAAACTCGATGAAAACTTGCAAGTCGATGAAGTAAAACCTAAGACAAAACAGATATAATGACAGATAATAAAAACATCCATTTCTAAAAATAAAATAAATCTAAACCCCACTATAAAATTTATTTTTAATTGTACAAAGTATAATATTTAGCCATCAGGAAAAATTCAAAGTCAGGAGTGTCTGAATGAACTTAAGGTATTTTCAAAGAAATGGATGAAACAAGGTCTAATTTAACCCTGTACTCTACACATTTTCCTAACTTTTATGTCAACAAGAGACTTATGTTTTATAAAGGAATACAGCTTCCCAGGCAGCTCAGCGTTAAAGAATCTACCTGCCCAGCAGAAGACTCAGGTACGATCCCTGGGTGGGGAAGATCCCTAGAGAAGGCAATGGCAACCCACTCCAGTATTCTTGCCTGGAAAATCCCAGACAGAGGCGCCTGGCAGGCTGCAGTCCATACGGGTGCAAAGAGTCTGACACAACTGCAGCGACTTAGCACACATGCATGCACCGGCTCATTCATTCTTTCCAACACTACTCATCATTTTTGGTGATTTCNTGGAAAATCCCAGACAGAGGCGCCTGGCAGGCTGCAGTCCATACGGGTGCAAAGAGTCTGACACAACTGCAGCGACTTAGCACACATGCATGCACCGGCTCATTCATTCTTTCCAACACTACTCATCATTTCTGGTGATTTCAAGAGCAACAATGTTCTGCCTTTTGGTTCTCAACTACCTCTTCTTCAATGATCACAGCTTCTACCTCACCGCAGTCACTCCCGGGGTCATGTCTGTTACACTGTCATTACCGACAACTACAAATGCTGCCATAAACTTCAGCTGCAACCTTCCCACTTTCCATCACCATCTGTATCTTTCCTGCTCATCCCGACTAATACCCAACTTCAATTCTGCAACCTCACCAAGACATACAATCCAATGAGTCTACCACGGATTCTCTATCCCTCACCCCACACGTGACCTCACTTCCCTACTTAATCAGGTTAGAATCCAAAGTTCTTCATTACAATAACTTCTCTTGTACATAACTTCAACTCCCTTGCATCTCCTGCTTTTTGTCACNTCTAAATAAGCCCTATCTTCCTGCCATCTATCTGGATCTAGCCCCTGGGAAAAGGTGATGGAAGTAGACTAATTCATTCAGCAACAAATATTTCAGGCACTATTTTGTACCAGGCAGTTTGTAACTCATGATGTTTACCCTGCTCCCTTTCAGAGATGGGTCTTTTACCCTGCTTTTTTCTGCAAACTATTAAGCATGGTCCCCGAATTTGTCCAGAGGCGGTATTCCAAGGTGAGAATGGACTTGCTTTTGTTATTAATGAAATGCATTTTCGGGTATTATTTAATGTTCTGGAGTGTTGTTGTTAGCACGNCTCCAAACCGGTGGTCCTCAGTCCTGCTTGCTCCGTAGAGAGGTTTTTTGTTTGTTTCTTTTGCTTTAAACACCGTGCCCAGGGAGCACGCCAGACTGATGAAAAGCGCTTCCCTGGTGGCTCAGACGGTAAAGAATCCGCCTGCAATGTGGGAGACCTGGGTTCGATCCCTTGGTTGGGAAGATTTCCTGGAGGAAGGCATAGCAACCTACTCCAGTGTTCTTCCTGGGAAACCCCATGGACAGAGGAGCCTGACGGGCTACGCAGAGTCGGAAACGACTGAGCGACTAAGCACAGCACAGCACAGTACGGAATGGGACCCAGGATTTATGGAACACTCGGAGTGCCGCCAATTTGCAGCCTACGTAGGAGAGCTCTGCTTTAAAATCTCCGACATAGGCAAATACCTTGATTCGTTGTCCCATTTAAGCTTCATAATTACTGATATTAGAAGCCGCATTGTAATAAATGAGGACTGTGGGCTCAGTCAGGATTTGTCTCATAGTTATTGGAGCGTCTACTATACGAAGGAATCTGGGCCCACAAGGGGACACGGGCTCAGCCTGGCTGGACGTGTGAATCAGAGTCCATCTGATGCCTCTTGTTACACATCTAAATGTGTTAACTCGTTCAAAAGTTCCCATAAGTTATGGGCCTGGTTAAAAGATGTGACTATCATCCTGTGATTCTCCATCTTAAAGTCTATCGTAGAAAGCCATCTACCTTTCACTTCGTTTGACTTGCTCAAAAAGAAATGTGAGATCTTCAACTCTAAATAAGCCCTATCTTCCTGCCATCTATCTGGATCTAGCCCCTGGGAAAAGGTGATGGAAGTAGACTAATTCATTCAGCAACAAATATTTCAGGCACTATTTTGTACCAGGCAGTTTGTAACTCATGATGTTTACCCTGCTCCCTTTCAGAGATGGGTCTTTTACCTTGCTTTTTCTGCAAACTAAAGCATGGTCCCCGAATTTGTCCAGAGGCGGTATTCCAAGGTGAGAATGGACATGCTTTTGTTATTAATGAAATGCATTTTCGGGTATTATTTAATGTTCTGGAGTGTTGTATAGTTGTTAGCACAACCAATGCCACCTTGAGCATGTACAGTTCCACCTGTCCTTCCACTGCCCTACCCAGGACTGTACTGTGTGGTAAATCACTTCTCTGTCATCAAGAGCTTTGCAGTTAATACTGTTTAATAATTATTAGGACCAGGTGGCCTTTATGCTCTGTTAGTCCCCAAACAATGATGAAGACCTTCCCTGATGTATTCCTGGCACCCACAAGACTAGTTCTGCTAAAGTTGCTTCAGTCACGTCTGACTCTACAACCTACGGACTGTGGCCTGCCAGGCTCCTCTGTCCATGGGATTCTCCAGGCAAAAATACTGTGAGTGGATTTTCATGCCCGCCTCCAGGGGATCTTCCCAATTGAGGGATCAAACCCAGGTATCATGCATTGCAGGCGGATTCTTTATAGTCTGAGCCACTAGGGAAGCCCGACTACCCATTCATAAATCTTGACTTCAGAATGCACTTCGTTTCTCTAGGTGAACTAATATAAAACTGTTGCAGTGGTCCTTTGGCAGTGCTGAGTGCAGTTGCAAATGCTTCCAGATCATTGTCTGCCTGACCCCCAACTTGAGTTACCTGGTAATAAACTGATCCATTGATAATATGGAGCTGGCTGCCTGGTTTTCGGGTCTCAAGATAACCTTCTCCATCCTCTAACATATGGCAATAGATAATCTAGATGGTGGGGTACATTTAGCTAAATCCACTCTCTACCTGGTTTACAAACTGAATGCCCACCTTCCTGAAACTTATCCTGAATATGGTCCCCTCATACCACACAGGAAAAAGACTGTGAATAAAGCTATACCCTCAGTGTTATAAAACAGAGGAGAGTAACTACCTACATCGGAGAAGGCAATGGCACCCCACTCCAGTACTCTTGCCTGGAAAATCCCATGGATGGAGGAGCCTGGTAGGCTGCAGTCCATGGGGTCACTGAGAGTCGGACACAACTGAGCGACTTGACTTTCACGTTTCACTTTCATGCATTGGAGAGGGAAATGGCAACCCACTCCAGTGTTCTTGCCTGGAGAATCCCAGGGATGGGGGAGCCTGGTGGGCTGCCGTCTATGGGGTCGCACAGAGTCGGACACGACTGAAGTGACTTAGCAGTAGCAACTACCTACATATTATGAAACCTTCACAGAAGAGTATGAATTTCCCCCAAGATATGTGTAACAACATAGGAAGTATCATAGGTGTGAAGTTCCAGATGTGGCCATTTGGAAATAAGAAAAAATTTGGTTATAAGTACATTCATCAATTGTTTACAATAGTGAAAAAATGGAAACAACTTAGCTGCCCAACCACAGGAGACTGATTAAATACAATATGTCCATACTGAAGAATAATACTGTCATTATGTGTATAAACTGATGTTCACAACATCTTTATGAGAGGATTACAAAATTATTTATTTTTACAATTCCATTTTTAAAAAATTTAAAGTATCTATAGCTATTTATACAGGAATCTTATTTTTGGAAGAAAATACACATAAAGCTGCGACAGTGGTTATCTCTGCATAGTAGAATCAGTTACTTTTCATTCTCTTTGACTCAGGTGGCTCATGTATTAAGTGTAAAGTTAACAGGCAGCAACTTTTATTTCCTTTTGTCTTTGTTAGTAGAATGTTTAGGCTGACTATCTCTAGTTTTCTCCCACTCCTCACCTCCACATTTGCAAGTAAGGAAACTGGCCCATCTAATTAGGGTTAGTTTCTTAAAGACAACGGATGTCAGTTACAGTCTGCAGGGGTACTAAACCGTGCAGTAGTGTGAGAATCTTTGACTGTCCAGCTAAAGGGATAAAACACCCCTTGAATCTCTGAGATCTGCTTGCTCAGTTTTGATGCTTTCCTTCCTCCTCAATCTTGCAGAATTAACATTTATACTAAGTCTCGAAATCAAATTGTAGAGATCTTATCGTCACTTTATCAATGACCTTCTAGCTGACCCTCAAGTAATTTAACCTATGTCCTAATTTCCAATTAAAACCACATCAAGTAAGTCAAATTAGATTTTTCCTTTCCATTTTTTTAAAGCTTTTCTTTCTTGGCAGCTAAGCTCTAAGAGTATTAGCATCTTACTATTAGGCAGCACAGTTGGGTGTGGAGGCATGAATGACCATTTCCATTCATGATTTATGAGGAGCTTCTACTGAGTGAAGAACAGTGTTAGCTTGGGTGCTAACTTCCAGTTAACCGTGTTAGCTTCCCAGGCTTGTGGAAGGAGGAAGGCAGCCACGGGTCCTGCAGCTGGCTGTCTCTGATATCACCGTATGCAAGACACAGCTCTGGGAGCCAAGGAAGGTGCACCATGAAGTCCACAGGCCCCAGCCCCAAGCAGCTTCTAAGCTACAGAGGGGAAACAAGCACAGAGAGCCATTCTAATGCAGGGCATGATTTAAGTGCCTGAAAACAAGTCGAAGACACACACACACACACCTGTTTTTATTTCACTGGCAAAAGATGACTGTTTCACTGGAGACACCAATGAGGACATTGTGAAGGAGGTAGCATCAGACCACAACCTTTTGTAGGCTGTGATTTTATGTTTAAGTCAAAGGCACACCATGTTTTATTGTACTTCACAGATACTGTCTCTTTACAATTGAAGATTTGTGGCATCCCTTTGTTATAAGATGATGGTTAGCATTTTTTAGTAATAAAATGTTGTGTGTTAGTTGCCAAGTCGTGTCCAACTCTTTGTGACCCTGTGGACTGTGGCCCGCCAGGCTCCTCCATCCATGGAATTCTCCAGGCAAGAATACTGGAGTGGGTTGCCATCCCCTCTCTCTAGGGGATCTTCCTGACCCAGGGATCAGACCCAGGTCTCCTGCACTGCAGGCAGACTCTTCACTATCTCAGCCTCCAGGTGTTGTTTTTTTTTCAATCCTTCTAAGAAAAAGAGCAATTTGTCTCTGTATCTTAGGCAAGCCTAATGTTAGGGACTGAACTGTCTCTCCCCAAATCTACGCTGAAGACCTAACTCCCAGTACTTCAGACAGGGGCTGGATTTAGAGATACCATCTTTAAAAAGGGGATAAAGGTAAAATGAAGCCATTAAGGTGGGCACTAATGCAATCCGACCATCCTTACAGGAGGAAATGTGGATCAAAGAGACAGTGAAGACAGACCATGTGAGGACAAAGTGAGAAGGCAACCACCTGCAAGCCAAGGAGAGAGGTCTCAAGAACCAAGCCTGTCAACACCTTTATCTTGAACTTAGAACCAGGCTCTAGAACCATGAGAAAGTTAATTACTGTTGTTTAAGCCATCCAATACATTTGTTATAGTAGCCCTACAAATGAATATACCTACCACCTGAAAACCTGTAGAAAATTCCATACTTTCAAGTTTCTGTTGAGTACCTACAACACTTAGCAGACATGAGACTGTAAGAAGTGGGTACTGACATTAAGAAACTGAAACCTTTCAGGGAAACAGAAGCTGTCAATACAGTCACGGAATACTACATAAAAAGTGAAGCAAGCATGGTGCGGAATATCAAGCGGCTTGGACAGGAAGGTCGTAGCTGGGATCAGTCTCAAATGTGCAACTTACCAGAAGAGAGTGGGATTGGGACCAGGGCCTACAGGCTCCGTAAGACTTAAGAAGATGGCTGTATGGAGGGAAATATTCCAAACAGAAAAAAGAGAATGGGATGAAAAGATTAGTCCAAATATCACACTAAATGTAGGGGAAAAAAAATCTAATCTCATTCAGGGCCTACAAAGTGACAAAATGTGACAAAATACAAAAATACGACAAAGTAACGTCATATTTCATTACATTACGTAATATAAGCAAGAAATAGAATGAGATTTAGCTGCAATTATTTAAGAAAAATGTCCTTTTCGGGAACTTCCCTAGTGGTCCAGTGGTTAAGACTCCACATTTTCACTGCAGGGAGCACAGGTTCAATCCCTGGTGGGAGAACTAAGATTCCACATGCCACAAGGCATGGCCAAGAAAAAATTTCCTTTTAAAAAGCTTAAAAAGGTTTGTCTGTCAAGTTTCAGGGATTTTCTTTTACTGCTGTTTTAAGTAAGTATCTTAATGTTCAGCTATGCAGATTTCTAATTAGAACAAATGACCTCATCTCCCATCACACTTTGTACCTCCCAGAGACATTTTCACATTCTATTAGTTTATCCTCTGAGAAAAGAAAGAGATTAAGTCCTTAAAATTACTATTAACTGAACACAAGAACAGAACCATCAAACTTCCTATTTTTAACTCTCTGAGAAGGTAATGAAGTTTTCAAGTACAGAATTCCTGATTATAAGTAACACCCTATTTGCTCAATACTAATATGGGCTTTTTTTCACATTTCAGTATTTCTGAAAAAAGACACATCTAAAACTTAATATATACAATTAATAAGATAAGGGTATTTTCCCCCTGAAAAGATGATTCCATTAATAGCACACTTTACAACTGATGGTATCTTAAAACTAAGAAAACATGGTGATGATAACCATTGGCCATCAGGACCCAATTCTTCAGCAGTCACGGTCCCTCAGGTGTCTGAGTTTCTGGGCAGATTTCAAGATTTTAACCACAGTATCATGGACACCATGAAAGTCAGGCAACGTCCACACCTAGGCCTGAATCAGAGAGACTCTTACAATGACTCTACAAGGTTCATATCTCATCCAATCACCTCAAAACCTGCCCTTCCTATCACTACAGCAACCCACAAAAATGGGGCAAGAGAACTGTTTGATGCTTGTTAAGTCGGAGCTTGGCTCATCTTTCGATGTCACCTGATCTATCAGGACCACACTGCAAGGGCCATGTGTGAGGATTCCACAGCAGGTACCAAACCATCCAAACTTAAAATACGAGGTGGAATTTAAATAAGAGATGAAGTACAGTTCTTCTACTTAGAGGGCTCCAGCTAAGCCCCAGCAGAGATGCCTCCAAACGAGCTCTAAAATAATCATGTGGGAAAGAGAGGAGAGTCATTATGCAAATACAAGCCATTCAAAACTACTAAGTCTGAAGAAGATAATGTCAGATACCTAGCAGAGAAATGGGGAGAGGAATTCTTTGTTCAAACTCCTCCCTTTAGCGCTGCAACCCTGGACAACCAGATAATTACCATCTTCACCTGTTAACATTTCTCCAGGCTAACAAGCAATCTGAGAGCCAGGTGCAGGTAGCTCGTTTAATTTAACCACAAACCAACCCAAGATGTGCTGTCCCCATTATAATGAAAAGAAACAGTGGCTTCTAGAGAGTGAATGACTTGGCCAAAGACATACAACCAGGAAGTGTTAGAATAGGAAAGAGGAGTTTGAATCACCAAAATAGACTGCCTCTGCTACAATTTTTATAAAGAAACATCCTGCATAAGTTAAAAGACAACAAGATGACAGAGCAAGTCATAATTCAACAAACATTTAGGTGATTCTATACCATCAAAGGATAACTGCAAAGAGAAGTTGAAAAATAAATATTTAATATTAATATAACCATAATCATAATTCTGTTTTAGACTGCCTTTGTCAAAATTCTTTCCATCTTCAGATTCTGTCTTAAAAAAAAAACAACTGTACATTGTATTTCTCTTTACAAGTGAGATTTAAGCCATTGCACAATATTTTAATATTTAATTTAACATATCTAACAACATATTCCTATGTTCAATGTAAACAAAAACTCAGGTTTTCATTCTTATTTTCTTTGTTTCTGCAAAAGAAGGCTCTGTGCCCATTTTTCAGATAAAAGAGGCTAAAATAATATGACTGGAAGAGATGTAAAGAGAGAAAAAAGGCACCAAAAGCTAGTAAGCCAGC